>JAQGBS010001277.1:0-16337 GCA_034698545.1 Acrobeloides obliquus | reverse complement strand
GAAAAATAAAAAATTTAGGGAATGTTGTCACGAGATGGTCAAACATCACTAACTATTAGTGCTAATTCTGGAGATATCTTACGGATCTTGGTTGAAAATAGAGGAAGAGAAAAAATAGGAGATGCTGTGTATGATAAACCTGATCGAAAGGTAAATTCTACATAGCTTGTGACAGAATTGAAAGTTAGCGTAGGTATAGATACTGTGGAACACGATATATCGTGTTCCCCCACCAAATTCAGCAATTCAGATATTTAGAGACAGTGTCCAGAAAAAAAGGTACCCGAAAAAAATTTCGCAGGAGGCCCAAAAACATTTTTTTTTTGAAAAATTTTCAAAAATTTTAGGCAAAAACATAAGGGGGATCATTAGAAAATAAATTTCATTTTTCGGATTTCGGGGGGGGGGGGCCGGGCTCCTTTGCCCCCGGATACGCCTCTGTGTAGAGCCATTTTTAAAATATTGAATTCCTCTCACATCCATCGCGGGGGGAGGGGTACTCATTTCAGAGAAGGAGTTCCTGGGATGAATTTCAATAACACCTTCTTCAAGTTTAGGGTCTTCACAATAACGTTACTCTTGATAATAAACTACTTCAAAATTGGTTCCAATGTGGTATCAATTTAACAAAGCCATCAGTCGATTCATTAATTTCTGGCTCATTCAATGAAGACATTGAAGACGTTCTCCCAGAAAAAGCAACTGCTGCACCTGGAGTTTATGTTGGACAATTCACCGCAAGTGTACTCCAAGATACCTTCTTCGATTCCACTGGATGGGGTAAAGGGGTACTTTTTATTAACGGCTACAATTTGGGAAGATACTGGCCGACTGTTGGACCTCAAGTATGTGTTCATTTTCAAACAAAAGATAGGATATTATTTTAGATAGCTTTATATATTCCCAAGCCTTATATCCAACAGACAAATACCGTTTTGCTCATTGAATTAGTCGGCGCACAACAAAATTATGCAAATTTCGTTGATCATGCCATTAAGAATTTTAATCGTTAGCAAAAATAATCTTATAAATCATCATTAATTTATAAATATTTCAATGAATAATTTTTTCAGAAACAACGATTTTTCTTCATCGCTCTTTCAATATTTACAATTTCAAATAAAATAGAAAATTTAACCCTTATTTGCCTAGTGTGAGAAATTAAATTTCACAAAAACTTTCGTTCTAATATCTGAACAAATAATAATTATAATCCAAGAAGAAGTCAAGCAGATCGAATGAATTACAAAATTCTGAAAGAATCTGACAGGTGTTATTAAACCATAGAGTTGATAATTAGTAATATAAAATCATGCTACCTAAATTTTTATACAAGTCCTTCGGGACTCAATTTTCTGGACCCACTGAAACGCTAATTTTGAACACGTTGAAATTTTGCAAACTACGGTTTTGGTTTGACCCCTTTTTCAAAATGTTTTTTAGGGTGAAAGAGCTTTGTCTATTCGAGCTGACTAACACGTTTTTGTCAAATTCCCCACTTTTGAGCGCCGTAATTCAACAACAAAATTTTTGCTCCTGTCGGTGCGAAAATATAAGGGTGAGGGAACAAGATGATTTTTGAAAATTTTTTTGACAAAAATTGAAAATTCTTGGTCCGACAAAATGTTGTTTTTTCAATTTTTCTATGGTTTCTTGAGGAAAAGGGGAAAACTTTTTTGCGAAATTCTGACTCACCACAAAAAATGGCGCCAGAAACTGTGGTAGCTCGTAGAAAATGATCAGAAACAACTGAGATTTGAAAAGTGGCCCTTAAGTGGAGTCCCCGAGGTAAATAAGACCCTCCCTTTAAATTTTTCATTTCCCTATTTCGGTAATTTCCCGTTCGATTTGATTCCGGTTCCCGATTGCTTCCTTTTCCGTTCCTGATGAGTTTCCCATTCCCGTTAACCCTAATTGTTAGGTAGCCCTTGCACACAAATACATCAGAAATCATTTTCTGAAAACTTAATCATCTCAAAACATTTAATTATCCTCTTATAACACACTTTCTAGGCATTTTGGAATTCTTTGTAAGTGCTTCATTTGCCATTCAGGATGACGAAGCCAATTTGTTAGATCCAACAAGATCGGTCTCCTAAGAAATTATATATCCATAACACAAATTCAGACTGACGATGTTAATTTGTTCCTAATGAATTTTATTTTTATTTCTTACATAATCCTTTGACGTGTAAGAAACGACCTTTTGGACTTTAACTGAAAAGTGGAAACCTTAGAAACGAAATGTTTAGTTATGAAAGTAAAATTGCAAATAATGAGGTCTTTGAATGAATGCGCAATTAATTTGCCTTGAATATATACCTGTGTTTCAACGGCGTTTTAGAATAAAACTAATTGTTGGGTAGAGCAATGTTTATTGCTAAATATCCCTATTCTCAGAAAAGAGGAAACCTTTTTAAAGGGAAGTAACCTTTATAGACAGATCTTCGAAAAAAAATTTTTCGCAAATTTTTGTAGAAAAGACCCTTCTAGGATAATTTGGATGCGAGAAATCGATTGCGCGCACTCCCGAAGCTTGAAAATGCTTCGTTGACCTTCATCCGGGAAAATATGGTCATCGAAAAGTTTTTAGATTTTACTGTGCTAAAAACAAAATTTGTCACGAATGGAGATCAGGGAGCATTTTCAAGCTTCGTGAGTGCGTGCAATCGATTTTTCGCATCAAAATTATCCTAGAAGGGTCTTTCCTACAAACATTTGTGAAAAATTTTTTCCGGAAATCTGGCTGTAAAGCTTTCCACGCCCTTTAATGCTTGTCGTTTTATGCATCTTGTCGCCATAAAAAAATTTGTATTATGTTTAAAGTATAAACTTGAAAGCTACAACGTCTAGATTAATTAATTTTAAATTCAATAGTACTAGGGAAGCAATTTGTCTGGCGTAAACTATATTTTTTGTTCTTTTTTTCATATTTTTTTAGTTTTATTTGTTCTTGATGATGTTCTTTTTTTCATATCAAGGTGACGCAAAAAAGTTCAATTTTACCATTTTTTCATGAATTTTGAACCTAAATTTTTTTCCTAAAATGTTAGAGGTAATTCGATGCAGGGAATTGATTGCGCGCATTTCCGATCCCTGAAAATGCTTACCTGGCTCTGATTTAGGGAAAATTGGGTTTTTGAAGCAAATGAACTTTGGTCATGTTTCATATTTTGTCCCTAAATAAGAGTCAGAAAAAGTTTTCACACTTCGGAAATGCGCGCAATCGATTTTTCGCATGATTTTACCCCTATATAGGCTGTTTTGCACACAAAATTTTTTCGGAGAATGACCCCTAAATGAGACCCTCTTCCCCTTTAAGAAAAAATCTTGAATTTGAAAATTCACAAGCTATGAGGGTTTCTTGTTAAATCTTTGAAATACGATTTCGTAGTTATAAAGAAACCTTTTTTTCAAATAATTTTGCAAAGACTTATATTAATTTATTCATTATTCATGATAAGTAAATTGACATCAAAAATTGCATTCTATAATTGGGACTAATATTTAATCAGCATTCAAAGTTACATGAGATACGTACAAACACGTGTAAAACTAAAAATAGAGCTAATTATAATGGGGTTCAAAAAATTGAACCCTTGTTATGGGAAGTAAAATAAGTTTAGATTCCTCTTTTATAAAAGAAACTATTCCATTTAAATGTGAACTTTTTTACGGCGATGTAGTCAGATTTTTTCTCTTTAAACAATTCTAGAATAATTTGTGTATCTTATTATTCAGCTTTAGTTTTCACATGAATGAGTCTATTTTTTACACGTAATGTAAATTGTAAGAAATAATTCAATTTTGGACGAAAATAATTAAGTTGACATGCAAGTTCATGGGGCTTAAAACACTAAATTATCAAAAAAATCATCATTTTTCAAGATAAATTGACTTTTTAGCAGCAAACTTGAGTGAAAACATACATATCTGGTTTACCGAAATTTACCAGGGAATATAAGCTACACAGATTGGGTGTTCTTTTTAGCTGAAAAACCCCACGACCAGTGGTGTAGGCAAGGAGGGGAGGGGGCGGGTGCCCCCTAGTGGGCCAAAATTTAAAAAACTCTCTAAACATAAGGGTCCTGTTTATGTTTTTTGGGAAAAATCAGCCTTTTTTGAGTAAGTGCCCTCCCTTTCCCAGCCGACCCTTCTCCCTATGCCACACTCCGCAACCCATTTAAAAAATGACAATCTTTGTCATTGTCAAGGTCAAAAAACTTTTAGAACTCTATCCACTTTTACGTCAAATTTTAAAAAATTTGACTAACTTATTAGTCTTTCTGCTTCTATGTCTAAGTCATAATATTTATATAAAATGAAAGTGGAGCCTAAGGTGTCAATAGAGACCGAGCTGAGTGTTTGTGTGGTTTGTGAAGAGCCGGCATTTTTAAAAAATTTTGGAGCTATTTCATGTAATGCTTGCGCTGCATTTTTTCGAAGATCTATAGTGCTGCAGAAAAATTATGTTTGTAAAAATCAGAAGAGATGTTTGAAAAGTAGTAAGCAATAATTTATTGACTTCAACTTTATACATACGCAAGGATGTGAGGGTACTGATATTTTGCGGCCAAATTTGAAAACACGAGGGCCACCTCTAAGTGGAGCGAAAAAAGGATTTGCAAATTTTTTGAATCATTAGAATTCTTGGGATCCACATACATCAATGCCCTTAACCATATTACAAAAAAGTTTTAGAACTCAAAACCTGTAGGTTTTGCCGCTTATACAAATGTCTTACGGCTGGTATGCGACCTGATTGTAAGTTTTGAAATTTTCTATAACTTATAAAGTTTATTATCGGGGGTCGAGCACTAACGCGCTCGCGGTTTTTCCGAGAGTGGCTCCGAGCGATACTCCCGAGTGTTTTACTCTAGAGTAAAATAAAAAACGCAAAAAAGTGAAAAAATTTGTTGTCTCTGATTACGATGATTTTGGTGTCAATGTCATAATCTTGTTCACTTGTTTCATTGATTCTGTCCTTCAATTTATTGATGTCTCGCTTTTCGTTGCAATATTCGAACCACAACAATCCCTTTTATCGGCAATTTGTAAAAGTACGACTACGCCGAACGGAGTCCCAAGCGGGGCGAAACACGCCAGAAGGGTCCCAATTAGGCTTAGGCTTAAGCATAGGTCTCACTGACGCATAAATAAGTGGTCCTTGGAAAACCTTTAAAATTTTCACTTCAATCGTCTTTTCTCATCATCCTCTACAACTTTAGTTTTGGGTATAGAGGGTTTAAATCTAACCCTCCCGAGATCGTCCGACAGACATACATTACACGTTTAATGTAGTAGGATTATTGACCTTTTAGGTGTCCGTGTAAATACCCAAAAAGCTAGTATTTTTTCCTCAAGTCCATCTGTTTTGACACCAAGCTCTGATTCTATATTAGAGCAGTTGATATTGTGCCGAAGGGCTTCGTATTTTAACCGTATGCAGATGACTTTCAAAAATTCCGAGGTATAAAAATTTATTTTCTTAAAATTTACTTGTGAACCGGTATTTAAAAAATATAGGGGCCCTAACCTGTTTGGGTTAGGGCCCCTATTTTTTTTGTTTGGGGCAAGTAAATTTTCATCAACTTCAAGATCAAAATCAATGAGGAGCCCCTCCCCTCTTAACGGCTGCCTTTTTTAAAGATTAGTATCATACATGCATAAAGGGGAGGGGGTGCTGCACCTCCTCAATTCATTGTATCGAGCGATCAATTCGTATTCGACCAACTTGCACTTCCTTGCTTGTGCATGTATGATTAGTATTTTTCTGTACTAAAAATACTTTTTTGTACTAATAATTAATTTTGCTTGTTTGTACGAATTTTTGCAAAATCTTTTTTCTTGAACTTTTTTTTTATAACTTTTACTACTCCTCAAAAAGTCTTTAGGCAATTTTCACTAGACGAAAACTATTTTAGGCGTTTTTCAATAATCCAAAATCGTCTCTCGGCCATTTCATTATGCGAAAAAGATCTTGTTGCGATTTTCGCTATTCAACAAACCTTTTTAGGCAATTTTGATTAGCCCAAAAATGTCCTTAGGTGATTTTCACCACTCCGAAAAACGTTTTAAGCTATTTTAACTATCATACATTTGTCCAACCCGACAGTTCGCCAACCGCGACAGTTTACCAACCACAACAGTTCGAAAAATCGTAAAAGTCTCCCTTATATTTGTCCGACCAAAAATTTCATAAGGGTATGATTTTGGGGTGATGCTCATCTTTAGTCGACTCTTCACCTTATGTCACAGAGCTGGCTGAAAAAATTTAGTATGCGATTATGTTAATAAATTTTAGATTAAATATCACGATAAAAATACAAATTTTGTTAACATGACTCGAATATCAGTAGCTGAGTTTAGAGTACTAGCCGTATTTTTAGAATCGACAGGGATATCAAGCATTGTGCCTATGGTAGATTTGGTAAGTGAGAGCTTCAATTTACAGAACCTGTCTCCTACAAAAAATATACGAGGCATTGTCTGTGGCAATAAGAACCAAGAATTTTTTGAGAGTGGGCGAGCATACCAGAGTTAAAATTCAAAGATTTGAAAATTTCAGGAAAATTTTATCGGCTAGCCTAAAGTTCGGAATTGTAAAAAAAATTTTTAGCCAAAATTATATAAAGAAACCACTGGTATGTGGATATTACTTGAAATGGGACTAGCAACAATTCGGCATGGCGGGTTGTCTTCCAATTTGATATATTTTATTGATGAAACTTCCAGAGAACTAAATGAAGATAAATTAGTTGACTTTTATCGCGTTTGTCCATGGAGCAAAAATTTGGATGTTTGCGCAAAGTAATCAATTTTTGTGCAAATCTTAATCGAAATAAAAAATTTAGAGTAGAATGCGATTTTTTTCATGATTACTTTCATTTTCTCAGACAAATTTATCATTATCGGTTGGACGAAAATGAAATTGCTGTGCTGATACAGTTGTTGCTAGTGGGAATAGGTGAATACAATTGACTCTCGATAATCCGCCACTCCTGGGGTCATGATGGAGAATAATCGAGATTGGTCGATTAGCGAGAGTTGACTGTACTTATTTTGTTAGCTATCCTTTTCGTTTTATTACTCAATTTTATCGTGTATCAATTTCCATTACTTATATCGGGCTCATTTTGATTATCGACAAGTTTTTAGCCACGAAAATTAGCAGTGATAAATTAAAAACCGAAACATATGCACATTTATATATAAAACGGCTATTTAATGCTTTACACCAATACTATATAACGAATAATAAAGATTATGCTTTACAAATAGGAAGCATGGTGACATTATTAAGCGAATTGAAGGTAACTAAAAGTTTATTTACATCTTAATAAGTGTGGATTTTTTTAGAGACTTACTTATTCAGCGGAACATATGAAAACGGTCTTTCAACTTAATCAAATCTGGATACCTCTTGAGACAGAATTCGGGCCTCAAATGAATGCTCAACATGTTGATACACCTGTGGAAGGAGTAAAATCAGCAGTTGAATTGCATAATTTATAATTCTTATTTCAATTTTAAAATAAATGCAACATTAATAATAGAAATTTTTAAAATTGCAACCCTTACATAGAAAAAATTAATGATCGATCCCGTCCCGAAAATCCCGAGATTTTTGACATCCCGTCCCGAAATTTTTGAGCGAAATTCGATCCCGTCCTGAATCCCGACCTTCCCAGACTCAACTCCGTCTCGAGTCGGGATAAAAAACACACCCCTAAAAATACCCCTCCCCTAAGTTTTTATACCCCTAAAATGGATTTATTAGAATTATTAAAGAAATTTTTTATTGATTTTTTATTTAAAAAATTATAAAAAATGAGTTAAATTTTTTTAAATCACGCGCTGACAGGAGCGTGATTTTTTTTATCAATTTTTGAAAAAATTTTAAAAAATCACCTTGGTCCCCCTTTATATTTTTTTCAAAAATTTTCAAAACTGAAGGGGGGGACCAAGGTAAATTGTTTTTCAAATCCCGTCCCGAAAATCCCGGGAATCGATCCCGTCCCGGATCCCGAAAATCCTGCAATAGCCCATCCCGAAAAATCCCATCCCGGCCAATAGGTAAATCCCGAACTCGGAATCGAACACTAGAAAAAATAGAAATTTTAACGCATCTTTAAAAATTTGTAAAAAATATAGGTCAAGTTATGTAAACGAGAGGAATCAAGTAATATAAATGATAACCCGTTTACGGCGGACCTATGAATTTTAAAAATGCAAATTTGTTTATATATAATGTTGTTTTAGGATGAAAGTCTCTATGATAAGTTCTTTTCACGTCTAGAGAAAGAAACAAAAAAGGGGTTGTTTTTTGTAGCGCAGCTACGCTGGTTTCGTACAAAGCAATGAAAACAGATGTTTTTATAAAATTATATAAAATGTTGGATGAAAATCTCTATGATAAGTTCTTTTCACGACTAGAGAAAGAAACAAAAAATGTATTCACCATATAAAATTTTGGAGCTACTGGGGGCGCACTTAACAAGAATAACAATGCCGAAGTAAAAATGCCAACAATTTTTTCTAAAAATTTCCAAAATATATATATAAGGGAACCCTTATATAATTTTCGCCGTCAAAACATAAGGAAGACATTATTTTCGGGCTTTTGGTTCGCTATAGGGGAATATTTACCAATTTACCTCCTCCTACACCACTATGTGGGGTTACCACACATGGTACCCTTTTTACATATAAGCCTGAAGTATTCAATGAAAACAGATGTTTTTATAAAATTATTACCGATATTAATCATTACCGCTGTGTATATACCGAAATATCTCAAGAAAACTTATCCGCGTAAAATATTTAAATTAAACTTTTTTCTAATACTTATGTTTAAGTTGCTTAAAGCTTTATATGACGAGGTTGCTTAAAGCTTTGTATGACAAGGTCTATTATCAAATTATTTTATCTTGATTGAAACCGAGTCTCGAAAAATAACAATTCATGAATTCGACAATTTCTCCACAAGCATTCGATCTACTTCTTATATTCGAACATTATTATTACTCAGCTACATATATCTTATATTTCATTGAAGCTATATTATTTTTCTATATAATATTTTTACTAAATAAACCCTCCACAAGAGTATTACAAGACTATAGGTTTTATATATTCCTAAATGTTTTAACTATGTTTATATTTAATACGGCTCGATTTTTGGCCAATCCCATTTTTGTGATGCCTGATTTATGTGTATGTGGCAATGGGTTGTTAAAAAGTTTTGGGCCTTATTCAACTATTACCTTAGCACATATATTTGTTGTATCTCTTCTCTCTCATATTAATGCTTATTTGTTATGTTTGTTTTGTCAATATGCAAATTCAAGTTTTAATAGGTTAAATGAAATATTTGAAACAAAAAAGATTCCTTTATTCGTATATAGTGTATCTGTAATTATTATGGCAACTATATTTGTAACAATAAGTTTGACGGGCTCTGAGACAGAAGTTGTTTGGAATGATAAATTAATTATTGATTATATAAGTAAGCTTACAAGTAGATAGGGTCTGTAATAGTGTTAAATCTAGGGGTCGCGAATGCGTCAATGTACGTCGACGTAATGACAGATTTGTACGTCAATTGATTGACGTAAATTGACAGACGTCAACAGCACGATATGGATTCTGTCAATACGTCAACGTAATTGACAGTCTGTCAATCTGTTTACATAATATTGACATGACGTATTTGCGACCTCTAGTAAGATCCCGGGTCCGGGATCGACCTCTTGGACGGGGCGGAATTTTCGGGACGGGACAGGATTAAGATTTTCGGGACGGGATTTTGTAATTTTTTATGTCATCAAATTAAACTTCTGAATACGAATCTTACTCATTCGGAAATTGACAGTTAAAATTGTTCAAGTGATGCTTCTGAGAAGCCCTACATGTCCAACTCTAAAAATTCACTATTTTTAATCACTTTTTGCCCATTTTAGGAATGTAAATTTATCCCGATTCGGAAAGGTACCCTCCTCCCCCTGTGGCTACGCCACTTCCCTGAATCATATTCAGGGAAGTGTTTTCGCTCTTCGGGGATGCGCGCATTCGATCCCCCACATAAAATTACCCCTAGAGTGATCATTTTTTAAATTAAACAAGTTTTCTTTTATAAAAATTCAAATTGTTCGCGAACTTTTAACGCATCCTGTACAGGGTGTCTCACAAAAAACCGGACACTTTTTTATTTCGCTTTTTCTCGGCTTCCCGAAAAGGTTTTTCGATGATCTTTTTTTGCATATAGCTCACCTCTCCTAGTTTCTTTTCCAGATGTTTTTATACTTCGTTTCCCGGGCAACGTTAAAAAAAAGTTGGACGCATATTTGGTTGGCCGCCGATTGCCAGACCGTCCGATCCGTCCGATCAGACACCCTGTATAATTTTTTAGATAACGCAAAAAGCTGCTTCCTATGGAACATATTTAAATATCTGAGCCCAATTATAATAGGAATATTAGTCCTTACCGTCGTCATAATATATCTCTACTTTTACTTTTACATTCATTACAGAATGATCTATACGGTGTTCTTCGAAAATAAAGGAAAATCTGATAAAACTGCAAAGCTCCAGCGGATGTTATATCTTGCAATTTTATCTCAAGCTATATGTTTTATAATAACTTTCTTTATTCCTGTTTTAACGGCGGGTACTTGTATTATTACAAATTCTGGTTTATCTTCGATAGTAATAATGTTTTTATTTCTTTCTCTCAATTTATATGCAATTTTTACCTACATAATTTTATTATATTTTATCAAATGTTTTAGAGATTCCTTGATTTTATCGCTTGTAAGAATTAGAAAGTTTTTATGTTTCAAAAATGTTGTCTCTGGTGGTGGTAATCTTTTTTCTATAGCGGTAAATCAGAATGTTGCCAAGACGCCGACCTCTAGGACACACACAGATCTACGTCTGAACAGGTCCAACGACTTGAACAGGAATGAAATCGGAACAACAGGGTACGGACCGGGAACGAACACGGAACAGCAAAATGATCGGAACTTAAATGAACTGGAACAAAATTCTTGAATTTGCTAAATAAATTTCTATGAATTGTTTCTTGAAAATTTTGGACGTCAAAAAATAAATTATTTTAAAAGACATTTTTTCACTGCCATTAATTTTTAAAAAAAACATGAGGAGACCTTTATGTTTTAGGTCCCTTTGTTTTTGGCCAAAAATATCCACCCACTTTGTCCATGTATGTAATAAAATGTGGGGAAGAAGATGACGTTTCGATTTTTCGAAGAAAAATTTTGGGGACAAAAATCAATTTTTTATAAAAACCCTTGCTTTTCATAAAAATTTGCATAAACATGACTATTACTTTTTTCTTGACGGTCAAAAATTATTAGCGGGGGGTCATTTCAACGTAAAACTTCATGGAAAACAACTTTGTAGAATATCACTTTCCCGAAAAAATCATCTAAGGGGTCAAAAAACGATTTTTTTCTCGATAAAATCGAAAAAACAAAACAAACATTTTGTGTCTTTACACTGTTTTGCCCAATGAAATATTTTTTCAACTTTTACCGCTTATGCTTTTAGAAATTTACTTCCTTGTCCAAAAAGTTGCATACAACTTTTTTTTGAATTTCTAGGGTTCAAAAATTGTAGATCACTTTCAACTTTATTAAGAAACATGTTTATCCAAGGATTATAAGAGGAAGCTTGACTTAATATTACATAAAGTAAACAAAATTATTGCAAGTGAGAGGTCTTTGTTATAAAAACCAACATTGACTACAATGAGTACTTGAAAAAATTGAATTTAAAGTTATTCAATGAGCACACCACATGTCATAGATCCCAAACAAAGTTTCAAAAATATCTCAAAAAAAGTTCTAGAGCACTTTTTACATGATTTATAACCGTTTGTCATCATTTTTTGCAAACTTTTTTGTATTTGTGGTTTTAGACTTGGTGGAAAAATGACGTTTGAGAAGTTTTATAATTTTGTCAAAAATATTACTTCATCGAGGTAATTATTAAATATAAGGAGAGAAGCGAGGCCAAACTACCTCGGCTTAGATTTTTTGAAAACAATCGGAAGATAGTCCGAAGGCCGAGACCACATGGTTTCGCTTTTCTGGCCTAAATATGAAGCGTTACATAGCCACCTCGACTTTGCTTTCATGAACGCACTCGAAAGTGAGTCCGAAAGATGAGACCCTCGGGTTATCTTTCCTGACCGCACTCGGAAGCGAGTTCGAAGGTTGAACCTCCCCCCTCGTCTTAATTTTCCTAAACGCATTCGAAAGTGAGGCCGAGATTCGAAGGCACCCGCTCTCGTGATTCTTATTTTATAAAACGAATTATTGTAACCATCCCTTTTGGATTTTTTCGATTTAGAAGACAATTATCTGCGTTGCCCCCCCCCCCCCAACGCCTCCACCGAATGTTCGACATTTAAATTTTAGATCAAAACATAAAGCTTCTTATTCATCCCAAGTTAAAATAAGTACAAAATTTTCGACAATCTCGAATGGTACGAGCGCCACTACTTTTACCTCAAATACAACAAACTTCGATATGCGACAAGTTAGTAGTTTTTTTATTACTCCTATTAAACATCATACATTTGATAGAAAACATTTACCTCGTGTAAAGATATACTTCTCTATTCAATTGCCATAATTTTATCCATAATTAGTGGATGTGGGATTGCGGGGTTTACCGTAGTTGTTGGTATTTTATGTAATTATTTTATTTTGGTGGATCAATTTTCTGCCGAATTTCAATGGGCACTGTTTTGGATGGGTATTATGCTATGTATTGGTGTAATTTTAACGATTATTGCGTTTATACAAGTAAGGCCATATCTGGGCAGATCTAGGAATGGACCCTATTCCAGAGGCGTGTCCAGGATTCTGATTTTTTGGACACTTCCCCCAATGGCCACACCATTGTCCCGTCTCTCCCCATAGTAAAAAGCTCAAGTTCCCTCGTAAAAATTTTGGCATCCTTTTTTATTCATCAACTTGTTTTTTGAAAAGAATCGTTTTTTTAAATTTTGAAAAAATTTTAGTCCATTCGAGGAAGAGCGGGGGGGGGGGGGTGAAATTTTCACAGCTGTCTCTTTACCCTCGTAAATTTTTGGAAACTTTGGATCCCCCTCTCTCAGGATAGATCTCTGGAGTGCCTCCACCCAGGTATGAGTAAGATATGCAAGTACACATAAACCATTCAATAATGCTATTTAGTGTTACTTATATAAAAGTGTAGTATATCGTATTCTTCGAAGTATCCGAATGTCTTATTTTCGAACTCTTATATATTTTGAAGCTGCAAATTCGGTGGAATTTCAAAAGTACATTTATTAATTAAAGAATAGGTCCACTCGTTTATTAGTTAAAAAATCAAATCCATTCGACAATTCGAATTTTAGTTCATTTTCGTTACAATAGACCCTAACACTTTTCTGAATCAGGGGTTGTTCAATATCTTTACAGCAAATGCGAAAAAATTATAAAAAATTTTTTTGGCAAAAAATTGCTCGAAAAATTGCAAAAGCGCGGTTTTTTTGGCCACCCTGTATATGGAACAGACCCAAGGTCAGGGAAGCGTTTTCAAGGCTCACAATGAACACAGTCCCTCGCCGTCTTGAAATATTTATGTTCTAAAAATTATAGAAACATGACAACGCTAGAAACTGGCCTAAGTGACAGTGTTGGAAATTTTATTCGAACGTCAGTTCAGCTAGGAACTTGTCTTGGCGTTGCTTATTGGCGTTCTTGGCAACTAGCCTTACCTCTAACTGGATTGGTTATTTTTGTTATTGTATGGACAGAGTTGCTAACTTGCGTAAGCTATTCCATAAAATTATTATATTCATATAAATTTAGCCAATAAGCAAATTTATGGGGCGTGAAAATCTTTCTTCAAAAAGAGCAAAAGATTTCATGGAAGAAAGAGTTGATGGTATACATATTGTTCAGGCATTTGATGCAGAAGAATTTGAAGTGATTTTTTAGATTTTTCTAAATGTGCATAGATAATTTTTTAGGTATCAAATTATAAAGTTTATTTGAAAAAAGCAAGTAAAGCATTCTATATCATGAATTTTATTAGTGGAATTTCTTTATGCGTTGTTTATGTGTCGATTTTTATTTATTTCTTTTTGGGGACTTGGTATAGTTAGATTTATTCTTTATTATTATCAGAACCATACATCATCGAAAAAATACTGATTAGTACTCCAGCGCTTTACGCTGGAGTACTTCAGCTCATCTCTTTTACTAATTAAAGGACCAGTGCAACAGAAAAATCGATTTTCTGAAAATAAGCCTATCATGTAGAACTGCGCTTACACCATAGGGCATAAACATCATTTTCATGGAGAAAAATTGCAAAAAAGTGAAGTGATTGGGGACAGTGCAAAAAAACTGTCCCCGGTGGGGATCGAACCCGCCAACTCTGGTGGCAAAAACAGAGCGCTTTGCCACTGCGCTACAGAAGACATATGATTACATTGTCTTCAATTTTGTTATTTTTGTACTGTCCCCAAAATTGTTCCCAATCACCTCACTTTTTTACAATTTTTCTCCATGAAAATGAGGTCTACGCTCTATGGTGTACAAATAAAAAGTGATCATTGAATGCGTTCACTGATCAGTGAACGAGTTCACTGATTCACTAACTACTTGATAAGCTTATTTCCAGAAAATCGATTTTTCTGTTGCACTGGTCCTTTAAGCTACAAAATACAGTCTATTTTAAAGGGGTGGGGTATTTTTTCTTATGCATTTTTTCTAATGCATTTCCTTATGCTGGACATATCCTCTTCTTCAATTAAAATAATCCGGATAGGGATAGAATAAGAGGAGCGGACCAAACCAGTCAAGTCCTTTTTGGGCAGCATATCTGCCTAAGCTAGACCGAATCAAGGGCTATCCTTGGCCAAGCCCTTTCCCACCCCTAGTCTGGGGTGTTTTGTACCCCCGCCCACCATAAGACTGATCGCTAACAAAATTTTTTTAAAGGTATGGAGCATATCTCTACAACCTCAAAATTATAACACAACCTGGTGACATCCTTGTACCAATCACAGCTATAGTTATTTCAGCATATCCAAGTGCTACAATAAAAACAAATTTCCTAGCTATGCTAAGTGCGATTAAAGCTTACAAGAAGATTAAGAGAACTCTTGGATCTTCTATGATATATCCGGTATTAAAAAAAATTTTAAATTGTAGTATTGAATTTATTATTTAGTCTCAAATAAATGCTTCATTTTTGGGAGAATCGTTTAAACGGGAAACCAAATTGGATATTCATAAAATAAGAGAAAAAGAAAACATGCTTAATAAATTTCACAACATGATCAATATGGCTCAAGTAATAAGATTTTTTGCAAAATAATTATTTTAAGAAAATAAACTGGAGACCGACTCAGCCTCGCGTTCCGAGAGCGACTGCAGCGTTCGACCTCGCTTCCGAGAGTGCCAAGCGGCGCGCCCGAAAGGTTCATCCGCGTTCTTTCATAATCCTCTTGAAATTCGCATAAACATGTTTAAAACGTTATACAGTCAAATCTCCGTTTAGTCACACCCCTCCCTCCCTCTGCCACCTCCATTTAGTCACACCCCCCAAAATCCCGTTTACTCACACCTCCGGAAGGGTGTGACTAAACGAAGACTTGACTGTAGCATTAAAGACAAACAGACATTACGCGTTTTATATAAGAAGATTTAAAATTTTAGACCGATGATCAGAAAAATACTCATCAAAAGCAATCTAGTTACTTTTCTGTTCTTAAAGTTTCCAATTTCAATTGGAAAATTCTTGTTATTGGGTTAGTATTGTGTTTTATTAATGGATTAGGTGTACCGATGTATGCTAAATGTAATGGAGAATATTATGCGATTTATGAGATGCAAAGAGGTAACGGTTAAACTTAGAAGAAAAAAAACTTCTATGCTCCTAATTCAGTGAAGGGTGGGTGTATTGAAAAGAAAATTACTTGAGTCAGGAACGAAAATTGTGGTGAGGATCAGATAATTTTTTATGCATCGAAAACGCGATAAATCGACTCCTAAATTTCCCCTAAATCGATTCTTAAGTTATCGTACTTTTCATTCAAAATGCATTCAAAGTACAACTCGAAACCACAAGTTGTTGTACTTTTTGCCGTACCACGGTACGACAGAAAGGTACAACAGTACGACACCAAAGTACAAAGACAACTTACGGCCAGCCTTATACTCAAATATTTAAAAAATTACTTTTAATAATTAAATATTTTTAGATGTTGCCAAAGATTATATCCCTTATGCAATTCAAATAACCAAATATTATCTTTTTGCTGGTGTCAC
>JAQGBS010001276.1:0-16337 GCA_034698545.1 Acrobeloides obliquus | reverse complement strand
TTTTGGAGAATTGGGTAGATTTGAGATGAGCCAATTAAATTTACACGGGCATATTTGAGCCGCTCAAATATGCCAGAAACAGATTTGAACTGCATAAATTCAGCAAAAAAATTTTTTTCGCTCAAAACTTGAGTAGGCAATCGTAACGCAAAGCAAAGCATAAACGATGTGAGTAAGCGCTTCACAGACTTTGTGTTTTTTAAAGGGGCACTAAGACGGGACGCACCGCACCGATTTTTCATTTTTTGTGGTCTTTTACACAGAATTTTTCTCGAAATTTCAATTTGACCGACCATTACTTCTTACCCCTTGAAAAAGGGTCGTATCTTAAATAGTAAGGCCAAAACGAATAAATTTAAAATTACAATATAATAAGGCAATTTTTTTATCACGTTTAACTATAGGAATTTTCCTTTTTTTATTTTTGAGGAATTTTCCTCAAAAATTAAATCAAGTTTATCACCCATGGTGCAGTAGCAAGTGGCGCAAAATTTTCTTGAACGGAGAGGGTTCGATCCCCTAAGGTCTAAATTTTGTTTTTATCATATCAAAAAATGTTGTTAAAGCAAAAAGGACGATAAATGAGTTTCTGCGAACTTTTTAAATTAATGTTGAACTATGATTCATGCAATTTCTATGTTTTTAGATCCGAGATTCAAGAATCGATTACAGCTGAAAAATCCTAACATATTCAGGACTAAAATTCTTAAAAGGCTGAATGAGGAAATTGATAAATTTTTCACTTCGTTTCTAATTTTTTTAAATTTTCAGTTTCTATGAATGATTGTGGGATGGAAGCGCATTTGAGTCAAAATGAAGAGGATGAACCCGAAATTTGCGAACCTCTACCAGCTAAGTGTCCTGCCATGCCATTTTTTGAAAGCCTTGCTGAAATTGTTAACAGTAGTCAAACGACTTCCCAAGATCACTCAAATCTCGAAAGTAGATTCAAAAAATACATCAGAAAGAATTCTAGTCCGGCCGAAGCTGATCCGATCGAAATTTGGCGCCAAAATGTGATGCTGTTTCCAATTTTGTGGCAAATAGCCAAACAATATCATACGGTACCAGCCATAAGTATTGCCAATGAACAAACCAGCTCTATTACATTTTAGGAGTCCAATCAGCCTTTAGGAGTCCAATCAACTTTTCAGAGTCCAATACATTTTTTAAGAGTCCAAAAATGTAGAGCACTTGGGTATGTTGTAACTCAAACGAAATTATACTTTTTGTTAAAGAAGGGGAAGTGGATACGGTCGAAAACTCTGAAAAAATATTAGATTGACCCTATTTAAAAATAATACGAAATGTTGGACTCTTAAAAGTTGATTGAACTCCTAAAGGCTGATTGGACTCCTAAAGTGTAATAGAGCCAACAAACTTTTAAGGTAACGCGAGATGTCTATGATTACCGCCGTTTAAGCCTTAAGCTAGAACCTACGGAAAGCTAATATTTTTGAACAAAGCACTACCATCTAACAACTACAAATAGTATTAAAGTCATTGTTATAACAATTTTGATTAGTTATTAATTTTGTTTCTGTCTTTATATTGTTGTTTTCTGTTTGATTATTTGATGCCTTTTTATTTAGAGCCGGAGAACCGAGCGCTTAGCGCAAGGAGGGGAAAAGAAGTTGTATTTATTACTCGTACTATGGAGCTCGGCCTTCGGAATCGCTCTGAGTATATGTATAATTTGTTGAAATAAATTATGGTCATTATACTGCTCATAGTTTTTAACAAAATTAGATTTAAAATTACCACTAATGTCTCATTTATTAGAATACGCGGTAAAAATCGAATTTAATCGTGTTATAAATATTAGATTGGTGCATAAGTCTTGATCGGTTGTTTACATTTAACTTTTAGCGCTAAGAAAAACAACCGGTCTTTGACTGTTTATATATCTCTATAAAGCAGATCACAAGCTGCAAATATGTCGTGTTCGACACTTTTCTCGTTATTATTTTTATTCGTTCTATTTCGAAATTCTTTTTCGAACGGAAATCTTCCAACTAATCATATTCGTCACATAATTTTCCATGAAGGGAAAGAGGAACTACAGCAGCCCAAACAGCTCGTAATATTAACGCCTTCTACGGCGACGGCTCAATTTCTGAAATCACATGTCTGGTTCAACCGCTTTAAAGATGGAGCTTGGAAGACCAACCACGTGCCGGAAGACCTGCTGAACTAGAGAATCAACGATTGATTGAACTACTTCAAGAAGACAATAGGCAAACTACTCGCGAATTGGCAGAGCAGCTCTATGTCGATCATAGCACAGTAGACAGACATCTAGATGATCTTGGATACAAATATAAACTTGGCGCCCGGGTACCACATGACCTTACTGAAGACAATTAACGAAACCGTATGTCAATCTCCAACGCTCTTCTCAGCCAATACAACAGGAAATCATTCTTTCCACTCCTAATCACAGGGGAAGAGAAGTGGATCCTTTACGCAAACATGAGAGGCGATGGGTTGGGCCAGGTGAAAAGCCATCATAAAGCAGACCACAAGCTGCAAATATGTCGTGTCATTCAAAGCCTGATTTGACCTCAAAAAGATGCAGCTTAGTGTAAGGTGGGACCGATATACTGGGAGTTGTTGGATTCGAAAATACGCTCTTTTATACACAACAACTCGATTGCCTGGCTGAAGCAGTCCGTCAAAAGAGGCCTAACAAATCCAAGATCATCCTACAGCACGACAACGCCAAATCTCATACTGCAAAGCTGACCAACGCCAAAATTCAGGAGCTTGGTTGGAAAGTTTTATCCTATCCTCCTTATTCACCGGAACTTGCGCCATCGGACTACCACCTTTTTCAGGACGTACAAGTTACCCTTGAAGGTGTGCACTTCAATGATGAAGAAAAAGTCAAAACATGGCTTACGATATTTTTACTCCAATCCCAGAATTTTCTATGATATATGTATCCGCAGTTTGCCTACACGTTGGGCGAAGGTAATCCGAGAAGAAGGAGCATACTTTAACTGAATGTTGTGTGTAAATAGAAAATAAAAGCTAATTTAAAAAACCGATCGAGACTTATGCACCAACCTAATACAAACAAACCTGTAAGCGTTCAGTTCCAGCATCTGCGATTAAAATATCGCCCTTTGCATCAAAGCGAGCACCACTAATAAACTGGAATTGACCTTCATGTCTTCCATAGCATTCTTTTTGGACACGAAGACGGATATTTAGCTGGTTAGCATCAAAATCGAACACGGTGAAAGCGTTAACGCCTAAAAAATTTATTAAAAAATAACCCCGATAATATTTTTTATCCATTGTTGTTGTTATTTTAAAAAACTATGAGCTCGAAGTGACGTAATGCGCCATAAGGCTATTATAAAAATAATCATTTTTAAATTTTTTTTATAAATCTTAATTTTTACATTACTGACATGCATTATTCCTTTTTCTTAAGAATTATTACCATTTATACAAACTCTAACAATTAATACGAGTTCAGAGTGCGAAAAAGTAGGTGGTACCACCTACCACCCAGGGTGGGTGGTGGATGGGGTGATACCCAACAATATTTTTATTTCCATGTAACGACATAATTTTTTTTCAAAAAATGGTTGGTACCACCCATCAGTGGGTGGTACCACATTGGATGGTGTGTGGTACCTTTTTGCCCCTTGTACGAGCTATCATAAGGCCTATTTGTAAATCTTTAAGTAAAACTAGGTTAGTAGGTCAATGGGCGGTGCTTATGCTTCTTGCATGAATCACTACTCATAAGCAAAAAAAATTGAATGCGATTTAAACTCCTCCTACTTGTCTAAGAAAGTAGGTTAGTAGGTCAGTGGGCGGGGTTTATGCCGTCTAATAAGTCGACAAATGACTACTTATATAATTAGTGTTCAAGTTTTTTCCCTTAGATATAAAATGAAGGTACAGCGCAGAAAGATTGAAGAAAAGTTAATACAACACCTATCATGATGGCTCAATCGGTAGAACTGCATACCTTTGCGATTATAGAGGATGGGTTCGAATCCATTAGGGTCGAAATTTTTATTTTAGCGAATCATAAAAAGTTGTAAAAGCAAATCCCCTTAAAATAAATAAAAAATTTTGCATGTCATTAGTTTTTGGAGGAAAAAAATTTTTGCGCCGTAGGTCTATCGGAGTCGAATCTTTTTTGCGTCATTAATGGTATATTTGGTTGATTTTTGGTACTGGTGGTGTTTCTATGCGAGAAGCATAAATTGAAATTCGAGTTTTTGGTCTTCTTGGCCCTTGGGACCAAAAACTCGAATTTTCAAAAAGTTCTCCAAATTGACTGAAATTTGGTGTCAGAGGGTTTTCGACATGGGGAACACGAATCTGAAGGAATTTTTTGATTTTGACCATGGGAAGGTACCCTACGAGGGGTATACCCCGAAAGTGCCTAAAAACTTTGTATTCCCTGAATCAGGGTCAGACATTAGCACGCAATACTTATTGAACAACCTAATATATGTCACGGGAAAATCTGTTTTTCGAGAAAATCAGACTTTTCCGAAAAATAGATTTTCCCTTAACATATATACTTTTGATCTATTTTTTTCAGAAAGTTTTTAGAAAAATTTTTAAAAAGTTGACCTAAATCCGTAACAATAATTCGATCTCCGCCGACATCGAGGAAGCAAGGATTTGGTCCACGACTTTGTCCACCATGAGGAGCAGTAGGCGCAAAGTATGGGAAAGTTCGCAAAAGCTAAAATGAATCATTTGATGAAAATCAAATATTTGCTAGAGTATCAATTTTCCATACATGGTTTTGCTGATTCGAGCTGTAAATGTTGATTTTTCCGCCATTGAAAGTGCGTTGAATAGTAACCAAATCGCCTTGTGTCGTGCAGCCAAGACCTAATATTTTTATTTTCGAAGAATTCATCAAATTTAAAAAATAAAAAAGTATAAAAAACGGTATAAAAGAAAAAAAGTTACATTATAAAAAAATATTTTGTAAGAGACTGTGGTGCATTTTCGCATCAAAGTTAAATTTCTCAGCCAAATACAGTGTAACTTTAAGATTTGCAACATTGAAAAAAGCTAATTTTTTTGAAAATTCTGTATATTGACACGAAAACATGACTTATTCTCAAAAAGACCGATTGGATCGTATTCGGCATACACTCTTACACTAGTAAAAGAAAAATTCATCGAAAACGAGCGAAAAATGACGTTTTTTAAATGTATTTTGGGGGTCGACATTACTTATGAAACAACCCAATAATTTAAAAGCATTTTTTCAAAGCTGTACTTACCACGACAGTCAAATTTCCCACGCTTTCCTTCATCTTTAGCCGCGGTGAAAAAGCTTTCATTTCGATAATCATAAACCCGGATACCAACATCATCAAGAACGGCTACAGTTTGGCCAGGCACACAAACTGCGACGGCTGAGGGATTTGTAAGGCTTCCAAAAGCAGCATCTCCGACAATCGAGTTTTCGGTATAAAAGCGGATCTAAAAATTTTATTTTTATATTGTTAGAAGTCATTATATACAGAGCGAGTTTCAAAAACCGATTTTCGCTTCGATACACATAGCGATGTTCGCTTCAATACACCCCTTCCCTGAATCAGGAAAGAATTTTCAGGGAATGCGCGCAATCGATTCCCTACATAGAAAACCCCCAGGGTGACATTTTCGACCACCTAGCCCTTTTGCATGGATAATTTCGATTTTCGCTTCAATACACATCTTCCCTGAATCAGGGAAGAATTTTCAGGATTCGGGAATGCGCGCAATCGATTCTCTGCATACAAAACCCCCAAAAGCGCCATTTTCGACCATCTAGCCTTCTTTTACGATTTACGAGTAAAAATGAGTTAAACACACTCTGTAGTATGCTTCAACGAATTTTTCAAGAAAAAATTAAGTTTACACAATTATTTCCGCTATCAGCAATAATCCAGTGCTCCATAATTTCATCATAAGCTGCACCCAGCGGCCTCTTCACATTGTGATCTGGATTGTTTGGAAGTGAGCCATAGGTTTTCCATAATTTACCATAGAGAGCTAAAATTATATTTTAAAATATTTTATTATTATAATATTACTGTCATAAGCCGGATTTTGCATCATAGTAGAATAGTAATATCTCGGTCGATTGGAATTGGGAGGATCCAACGGTGGCAGAGTACTACTGTGTACGTCAGGAAGTCCAGGGTTTCTCGGGAAAAATGCTTCGTAAGCTAGCGCCATTTTTCGGCAATGATTCAATCTCAAAGATTGCCACTTTTGTAGGACACCCTAAATTAAAAAAAATTGGTTATTTTCAGAAAAAATTGATTGGCTATAGTTTTTTTATTTCAGAGATACCAAAAAGTGTGAAAACTTTTTAACACTTCCCTGCCGACTTTACGTTAAAAGTTTTTTCGGAAAGTGCATTTAATGAGGAATATTATGCTGCAAAAATTTTTTGAAAAAAAGTTTCAAATAAATTTATAAAATTTATATTGAGACTTATAATTGAGTTGTAAAAACGAAAATTTTGTCCTTCATAGTTCAGTGGTAATATACTTGACTTTGACTTTAAAGGGCCAAGGGTTCGATTCCCCGATCGAAATAACTTTTTTTATTTACTAAAATCAATTTTTTTCAAAAAATTTTTGCAGTATAATATTTCTCATTAAATGTTAACATGTCTATTATAATCATATAACATAAATAAAAGTTTGCCAGAAATTTTCGACTACAAACAACATAGTCAGGCAAAGACTGTATGTTGTTTACGTGAAACATCTATACATTCACACTTGCTTCATAACAAAGAGGGGCGGAAAAGTTAGCGCCTTTTTCTGTTGGTCATACGATCAACATCAATCGAAGCTAATCAAAAAAAGAACCATCAATGCCTGTGAGAAACTTTTTTTTATCATTTGAAAATAAAAACAAAATATAACTATCAACTGTTGAATGAACGTTTACTACATAATGCAAGACTTTCGTTTCAATAATTGGTCATTTTAAATGCCAAAATAACATGTCGCTCCGGAACTAACTTTCACGAGGGACTTACATGCCCTCAGCACTAACCTGTTATCCAAGGGGTAATCCTTCTATATGTTACGGGCGAATCTGAATATGTGGGTGCATCTGAATATATCAGATTCGCCCGGGCAAATTTGAATCATTCAGATTCGCCCGAGCGGATTTGATTCGATAGGCCTAGGCTTAGGCTTAAACTTAGGCCTAAGCCTAGTCTTAGGCCTAGGTTTAGACTAGTGATCTATCCCGTCTCGAAAATTCCGGGATTTTTAGCGTCCCGTCCCGAAATTTTTGAGCGAAACTCCCGAATCCCAACCTTCCCAGACTCAATCCCGTCCCAAGTCGGGATAAAAAACACACCCCTAAAAATACCCCTCCCCCTAAGTTTTTATACCCCTAAAATGGACTAAAAAATCATAAAAAATGGGTTAAATTTTTTAAATATCCTGCGGTGCAGAAAAAATCACGCGCTGACAGGAGCGTGATTTTTTTTTTATCAATTTTTGAAAAAATTGAAAAAAATCACCTTGGTCCCCCTTTATGTTTTTTCAAAAATTTCGAAAAAAACTGAAGGAGGAGGGACCTAGGTAAATTTTTGTTCAAATCCCGCCCCGTCCCAAAAATCCTGGGAATCGATCCCGTCCCGCCCCAGATCCCGAAAATCCTGCCATAGCCTATCCCGAAAAATCCCGTCCCGGCCAAGAGGTCAACCCCGAACTCGGGATCAAACACTAGTTTAGACCTAGGCTTAGGCCTAAGCTTAGTCTTACGCCTAGACCTAAGTTTAAGCCTAAGACTAGGCCTAAAACTAGGCTTAAGCCTAGCCCTAAAACCTAGGCTTAAGCCTATCGTATCAGATTCGCCCGGGCGGATCTGAATGATTCAGACTCGCCTGTAACATATATAAAGCGCTTGTGTTCGTTCGTGCGTACAGGCGACCTTTTTATGGTGATCTCCAAAAATTGATAATGTATGAAAGGTAATCACGTACACAAGTTGACTTCTGAAGAAAATATTCTGAGTGAGCTTTTATCTTTGTTCCCAAAGAAACATGAATCTTATCAGAATGTGGTATATTACTTTGATCTGTTGCTATCATTGGGAAAAATACAGAGTATTGCCAAGTCTAATTTCTTATCAACTGAAGTGTTGAAAGAATTGATGATTTTGAGAAAAAAAAGTTTATACAGTATGTTTTTAATGGGAGATTGATAGATCGCTGTCAATTTCACATGTTTAGATGGAAAACCTTCGAATCACGCCAAAAATACTACTGGTTAACCCACTACCTTTTGGACTTTGCATTAAGGCTTTGGGAATGCGCGCAATCGATTTTCCGCATAAAATTACCTCAGAAAATCTAAAAATTTTCGATTTTCGTTTCAATACACACACTCTGATTTAGGGTCAGAAAAGCGTTTTTAAGTTTCGAGAATGCACACAATCGATTTCCCGCATAAATTACCCTCAGGCTGCGAACATGGGGCCGCGGGGGTCCGTGGGGGCCGAGCTTTCCTCTAAGAGGTTAAAAGCTATTAGATTGAGGTGCCATCAACATTTTAGAAAAGAAACTAGGCTTCTAGCTTTTAACTTCTTAGAGAAAAGCTCGACCCCCGCGGCCCTATTTTCGGAGCCTGATTAAAAATGACATCTATATGGGTCATTGTTTTGTCATTTTTTTAAGTGAAGAAAAAAATTCAGGTCGAAAAAACATGAAAAAATCGCTCAAATTCCGGTTTTTTTATACACCCTGTAATAGCACCAGAAGTACATATGACTTAAATGACCAATGACGAATCCGTAACTTGTAATAGTTAATTATGTAGAAAACTCACATCACTGTTTGTTTATCGCTTTAATTTTCACGTCATTACATATGAAAATGTAATGAAATCGTATGTTTTACTTAGAAAAGTGAAGTTATTTTGTCAAAAGTGCGCAAGAAAAAAATACCAAGACAAAGAACACTGTTTTACACAATCGCCAACCAAAATTAACACTCATTGCCTAGGCTTAGCCTTAAGACAAGGTCAGGTTGTTGTCGCTCGCGAAGCCGGCTGCTTTTTTCGGAATAACTGGCTATTGAATGACTACTGGCTTTTGGGTGACATCATTTTTGGCTATTTCCTCACATGTGTGCTGAGAAGAGAGATTGCTCTGACCAAAAATATCCTCATATTTCATCGAATTTGTGGCGTTATGATGCTCCGTTGTAAACTTGTGACGTCCGATTTTTGTTCCAAAAAAGGTTTTCATGGTAATAATTAGGCTAGTTTCGAGCGAAAACTTGGTTATTGGTACGTTCGTGTTAATTACTGACGAAAATGAATGAGTAGAGAAGTTTGATGAAATATATCTTAAGCGGACTATATATAAATGAAGTTTTTTGTCATTATTCATTGTTCTTTAAACATTTTGGAAAATTTGAATTTTTGCTTTCAAAAAATTTTCTAGCTACCCTGCCTAGAAAAATTTTCACCCTTTCCTGAAACCAATTTCTTCTTCTTTTTTATTGATTAAAAGAAATTAATGGGAATTGAAATAGATTGAAAACAAATTTTCTTCTTCACTTATTTTTTCGGCAAAAACATATTTGTCTTTGAATAAGATTTTATGTACAGAATGGCCTTAAAAAACCGGATTTTTGAGATTTTTAAAATTTAAGTTGCTTAATTTTTACCAAAAAAACCTTTCTTCTCTTACACTCTTTAAGGGTACGTTTAAGCATAGCGTTGTGCCGTAGTGCAACGGCACAACTGCTAACGCCGCTGCTAGCGTCGTGCCGCGCGCAGCACAACTGATAGCGCGCACCCTCAGAGTTATCGAATTGGAATTTACTTCCAAAACAAAAAGTGGTTGCCCCAACGTGAACTTTCTTTTCCACTTTTAACAAATCCCTCCCCTTTAAAAAATTATCAACGTATGAAATTTTACTCCGTTAGTAATGAAATTTTTGTCATATAAAATGTACACCAAATGGCCCTGATTCCAAATGACCCTTTAAAAAAAATCTATCATCGTACGAAGTTTTACTCGGCGAATAACGAAACGTTTGCCATAAAAAATGTACGCCGCAAACAAAAATAATGTGATTTTAATTGACTAATATTTATTCAAACCTTTGTGTAAGATTTTTGTAATATCAGAACACAAATGTGTTAGTGAAAGAATTTTCATCTGACTAATTAATTTTATTATTCGTTATACACCAACCGACCCTGATTCACGGAAAAGTCGGGTTTTGAAGCAAAATGATCATTTTCACTTTTTTATCTGGAAATCACTTTTGTATTGTTTGTTTGATTTAAAACACGTTCCGTGAGAAAACCGAGCTTCGGATGTCACAAAAAATTTTTTGACGCAGGACGGAAAATTAGATCGATATTCTGATAGAACCCACTGAGTTATGCAACTTTTGTTTTGGGCTCCCGGTCCAACGACTTTTTCCCTGGACAGTACAGACCCCCGAAGTTGGGAAAATGACCATTTTTCGACCAAATTTGGATCGGCTCTAAATCAATAAACCTGTTAGCTTTTGACAAACGGTCTTTTGTATTTTTTAGCTGGAATTGGGGCTTCATTTTATGCCAAAACCACTTTGGCCCTAGATATTTACATAATTGTATACATAGGCGAATACGAAAAAATACCCCAAAAACTGATCCCTCAAAGTAGCTTCAACCCATCATAAGTCCCGAAATAAAAAAAAGTATTTTTAGTTTTTGCATATAAGATTGCACTAGTTGTGAGGAACGTTTATGCAAAAAATCAGAAAATTTAAGCCTCCTATTAAAGTTTGGTGAATATTTAAAGTTCGGCTATCCGGCCCTACTCAAAATCTGGGATAGCGAAATTTACCATAATTTATATATATTCGAAAAATTCATGAAAAATGGAGCATTTTTGTTTTACAGTAAATTCTGAATCGTTATGGTTGTCGAGATAATCGCGTTTGAAGTTGACGATTTTTGAGTTGCGATTTTGAATTTGAACTTTCCGCCAAAACCCTGATTTTCAATTTTTCAGGGATTAAAACAGCCTAATATTTGATATATTGGATAAAATAAGCATAAGTGATCGCATAACTTATTTTTGTCGATTCGAGGAAATAGGAAATAAAAATCGTGACGCACATTGTTGTGTACGAACGCATATATGCATTATTGATTGATTGCTTTTTGCCCTTTCTTATCACTTTGTTTATTTATATGTCGAGAAATGACGCATTCAATATATTTGCTTTAATGCATTCAAAAATAGATCTTTTTCCCGTGTTTTATTGAAAAATGTCAAAATAAAATTTTTCTAGATGAGTGTAGTTGCGAATTGTCCTTCAACAAAAGTTGAGTTAACACTATCGGCAACGTAGGTTTTCAATTTTGGAGCTATTACACAATAGGAGAGGGGCCACTCATGTGAAAAAATTTGAAATTTTCTCTCATGGATGTCCCCTTGTGTATGGAGTTGTTCAATAAGTATTTACTGCTCAAAAAATGCTCTAATTTCATTATTGTCTATTCATTTTCGATGAAATTTTTTTCAGTCGTATGAAAAAGGCCTTGAAAATCAGGGGTTCGTGTCGAAAATCAAACTTTTTTAAAGTTAAACCAATTTTACGATGTTTCCCATGGGAATTTTTGGCCGATTCCTTCGCTAATCGATTCCTCGTATCGAAAAACGGTAGTATACCAAAAAATAACGTGTTTTCGCATCTGCTTTCTATCTTGAATCAGAAAAAGTTCGTGTGTATTGACATGAAAACTCGTTCTTAGTTTTAAATCCCATGATATGGTACTTAAACGAAAGCGCTCGGTGAGATGAGTTGGAATTTGGCAAAAGCGACTTCCTTGATTCAGGGAAAGTCGGCGTATTGACGATAATCTCTTTTTCGGGTTCCTCAAGGTCATTTTAAAAATTATTTTTTGGAAATAATCCTCTAGGGGTAAAAACATGTGGGGAATCCGAATTTGACATTTTTGAATTGAAAAAACGCTTCCTTGATCCAGGGAAGGCCTCTGTATTGAAGCGAAAAGTTGCAAAAATTTTATCGAAAATGGATGAAAAATGATGTTAGAGCATTTTTTTGAGCTGTATACTTATTGGACAACTCAGTAGTAGCTACTAAATTTCTTAAATATGAAAATCAAAATTTTTTTCAGAAATCTTAAAGACAAAGACCTACTCTCAAAAAGTGACCCATGTTGCGTGGTTTTTCAGTATGTTCAACAAGGTGGTCGCTCGGGATGGAAAGAAATTGGACGCACGGAAACTATTATGAACTGCTTAAAGCCAGAATGGAACACCAAAATTTACATGGAATATTATTTTGAGGAGCGGCAAAAATTAAAGTTTGAAATGTAGGATTGTATTTTTCGGAGTACCCTTCCTGAACCATGAAAATGCTTCCTTGGCCGTGATTCAGGGAGTAGAGTCGGTGTATCGAATCGAAAATTGAAAAAATTTCTTTTTTTGCCCTGAAAGCATCCATCTGGGGGTAATTTTATGCTCGGAATCGATTGCGCACATTTTCTAAGCATGAAAAAATCTTTACACTGATTCGGGTAATGGAGTTGGTGTATTGACACGAAAAAACCATGAAAATGCTTCTCTGACTCTGAATTCAAATTTTTAACAGTGTCACACCACCTTTAAATAGTAGACAGTAGTTGAAAAAATATTTAGTTATGATATTGATGATTTTCAAAATCGCAATGCTCCGCTTCAACATCAAGATTTCTTGGGACGTGCTGAATGTGAGCTAGCTGAAATTATTGCTTCAAATAATGGAACTTTGGTTTCACCGCTAAAGTAAAATTTTGATGACTCGTTCGAAGTTATAGTTTAAGGGATATCAATGCCCCTCGAAGCCGGCTAGTCATTCATGCTGAGGAACTTGATGAAGGCCAAAAAGAAGGTCTTCGATTACATATTCATGGACGAAGTTTGGACAAAAAGGATTTATTTGGAAAATCTGACCCATTTTTAAATTTCTATCGGTTAAATACGGATGGAAGGTAAACAATTTTAACTTTTTACAGAGCGTCCAAAAAAGTGGAATTTTCTTGCTTTTTTCATGAATTTTGAACTCGAAAATTTGCTTAACCCGTAGAGGCCTGTTGACCTACTGGTCGGCAGTCAAAGTGCCATATCTCTGTAAGGATAAAAAATTTTTCGATGCGGTTTTTTTAAGTTGTTCCCATGCAATGGCGCACATTTCGCGCTAGTTTTCAACCCGGCTCACCCGACTTGTATTTGTTCTGGAGAATGCAAATTTGGGAAACACGAGTTTTTTCGCTCTAACTTTTTACAGTTGATGAGTCGCAACACGCGGTCTTATGCAAAATGTAGCTGTGACATTCCCCTAACTTCTGCAAAAAACCGTTTTGAAAAATTCTCTGTAGATTCCGAGATATGGCCCTATGAATTTTTTGATGAAAATCGACGATTTATGGTCATTTATAGTGAAAAATTGCAATTTTTCAATTGCAATTTTTGTTCATTTTTTGATATAAATCGGCAATTTTTGGGCATTTTTTAGTGAAAAATTGCAATTTTTCACTATGAATGACCAAAAATCGTCGATTTTCATCAAAAAATTTCATAAGGCCATATCTCGGAATCTACAGAGAATTTTTCAAAACGGTTTTTTGCAGGAGTTAGGGGAACGTCACTGCTACATTTTGCATAAGACCGCATGTTACGACTCATCAACTATAAAAAGTTAGAGCGAAAAAACTCGTGTGGACACCCTGTACCTATCGAAAATATAAAATTTAGCCGTCAACTAGTTTACCGAACTGAAGTTATAAAGAAAACTTTGAATCCGGAATGGAAACCATTTGAACTTTCAGTCCGGCAATTATGTCAAGGAGATAAAACAAGGTAAATAGGCATAACAAATTTGCATAAAAATTTATATTTAGAGATTTTTTGATCGAATGTTTTGATTATGATAATGACGGCGGGTGAGTATCATTTTTTAAGAAAGAATATTTGCACGTTTATTAGTTGTTGTCACCCTGCAGAGGTCTTTCCGATCTCTACAGAGTGGGCCAAAAAAACCGTACTTTTGCGTTTTTTAGCGAAAAATTTTCAAAAATCGCATGAAAATATCTCTTGTAGGTGATTTTTGAAAACAAATTTTTGAAAATTTTTCACCAAAAAACGCAAAAGTACTGTTTTTTTTGGCTCACCCTGTAAAGTTCACCTTGTTGATTTCTGTGTCATGTTTTATTAGGTTGGTGCAAAAGTTTTTTCGGATTTTCAATTTAAATTTTATAAAATATAATCGAATAAATATTGGGTAAGATATTCGCCATTATTTAATATGACTTGTGGTAGGTAAACTTCGAATTCCTCTATCAAAGAAAATACGGGGGCTCCTGGTCAAAATAGGTTCGAAGCCATTTTTTAGCATCTTCATCATTTTCGAAGTGCAGTTCATCCGGGTTAGCCTGCAAATCCTAGAAAAGATGATGGTGCAAGAGTCAGATGGTGCAAGATTTGAGCTATAAGCTGGGTGAAGTAGAACTTTCCAACTCTTGAAGTTTAATTTTTTTCGCGGCTTGAGCAGCAGTAGTTCCATGAGCATATTCATGTTAAATTATGTCCTGTATGTGGTTGAGTGGGAGGTTGATATTAAAGTAGTCAAATTTAACAAAAATAAAGGCAAGATAAGATATTTCGTCAACATGCTAACAGTTGTGCATCAGCTCTTCTAACATATATAAACAACCCGCTCATACATGGGCAAGCAGGGGGATGCTGGGCCCCAAAATACGAATTGATCCCAAAGGTTACTGTCGACCAAAAAAAATGCCGACAGGCGAAAAAGTCGAAATACGAATTCGTTCTCGATTTATAAATTCATATACGAATTTTCACAACGAATTCAGTCTGGGCGGCTTCCCAAATACGAATTGGTCCATTAATTTTTCCCCCAATACGACGAATTAGGGGGGTACAGTACCTCCCCCCTTGCCCATGTATGAACCCGCTATATATCAGTTAGATGATGCAAAAATATAAACAAAAAAATCCCAAAAGGACTTTTGCACCAACCTAATATTTCAAGTGGCAAATTTGTATCACATTTTCTATTAAAAAAATTTTTTTCCTTCGAATTACACTGCCCTTTTTCATATTACATTTTGACAAATGATCCCCCTCCATTGAAAATAAAAACTGTGATAAAAATGAACAAATCGCTTCCCTGATTCAGGAAAGGCGATAACTTCACCAACGCTACTCGATAATTTTTAAAAATTCGAGTCTTTTATACCTGGTCCCCGAAGGGGCAAAAAAACTCGGATTTTCAAATAAAAATCGTCTGAATTTATGTATTCTGGAGGTTTTTGACAAGGGAAACTCGAATCTAAAGGATTTTTTTGGGATCTATTACACAATGGGGGGGGCCACCCACATGGAAAATTTTTTCTGAAAATGACACCTCTAGGGGTAAAAACATGCGGGAAATTCTAATTTGACATTTATGAAGCGAAAAAATGGTTCTCTGATTCAGGGAAGGCTTGCGTATTGAAACGAAAAGTCGCAAAAATCGCATTTTTCGCTTCAATACACAGGCTTGTCCTGCATCAGGAAAGTTTTTCGCTTCAAAAATGTCAAAAATTTACTTTGATAAAAATTAAAAAACTTGAAAAATCAAAAAGTGCCATTTTTTGGGCACACTTTAGAGACTTTTATTGTGGAGCATAAACTTTAACTTATGTGTCATATTTTATGTTGACCATTTTTGCAACCGGTGAGATCTTCAATAAAACTTTTTGTTTCAACGTTGAAAAATTTCTTAAAATTTCAGGCTAGAAAGCGAGATACAAATGTTGTCATGGCGCGAAAAACGCCGGCCCAGAAATCAACATCTTGTCCCAGAACAAAAACCCGAGTAAAAAATTTTAAAAATTTGACCAAAATTAAAGGTTTGCTTCTCTTAGTCATGACTTTATTGGAAATTGTCGAACTAATGTCGATGCTTTGGCCAGCAAAAAAGTTAACACCTTACCGGTAAGAATTTTGTTAAAAAATTTGTTAAAATTTTTGTAGTTATTGTGGATCAGGGGGTCACCCTAGGGTCAAAAATATAAAAAAATTTTCCAAATTGTAAAAAAATGGCATATTTAGGGGTAATTTTATGCGAAAAATCGATTGCGCGCATTCCCAAAACGTGAAAACCTTTGTTTGACCCTTAAAAATCAGCAAAAAATTCATTTTTAGTTATGGAATGAGAAAAAAGCAGCAAAAAAAGGAAAGAAATACCAAGATTCTGGAACATTGCAATTCTTGAGTGTTCAGCTCTTCCGAGAATACACATTTTTGGA
>JAQGBS010001275.1:0-16338 GCA_034698545.1 Acrobeloides obliquus | reverse complement strand
GAGATCAGTGCGTTTCGAAATTTTGTTTTAAAGCGAAGAGGTCCTACTGGTGCGAAATTCCTAAACAAGAATTAGTTAAATGATAAAGAAAACAAAAGATGAAGCCTACTACACAATAGAGGCCAATAATTTTTCAAAAATTTTTTTCTGAAAATGACCCATCTAGACTGTAAAAACATGCGGGAAATTCGAATTTGACATTTTCAGAGCGAAAAAACACTTCCCTGGTTCAGGAAAGGCCTATTGAAGCAAAAAGTCGAAAAATCGTATTTTTGCGACTTTTCGCTTCAATACACAAGCATTTTTTCGCTTCGTAAATGTCAAATTCGGATTTCCCACATGTTTTTACCCCTAGAGGTGTCATTTTCAAAGAAAATTTTTGAAAATTTTTTCACATGGGTAATCTATTGATAGTAGCTCCCAAAGGATTTTACTTCATGCCCTCGAAATTGAATACTGAAAAGTACAAATCGCCTTCGGAATCAGTAGCCAAAATAGATCCAAGAGTAGTGTCGGAGCGTGAAAATGTTGGACCAAAATCAAAGGCAGCTAAATAATAACATTTGTAGTTAATAATGGATATTCGTTGTCAGAGTCGTAATTTTCGTCCAGATTTGAGGGGGGAATTTTTCGATTTTTCCTCGAAAACAGTATTTTTTTCATCGTTTCGAACATTTTTTACGTTTGTCGAAAAAATTTTGAAAGATGTTTTTGCGATAAATCACCTCAATAGGCCGTCCTCCTCCTTTAATACAAACTTACTCATTTGAAAGTTCAATCCAACACCCACCGCAGTTCGAAAACGAGGATTTTCTTCCGGCTGGAAAAGTAATGCTTGAAAATCAATAGAAACAAGCGGATGGTCAAAGTTGTCGGCAGCATTATAAATCCTAATAAAGATCACATTATTTTTATTAAACAAAACTAGATAACCTCAAAATGTTATCCGAATAGAGAATACCAAAATAGCATTTTCTTGATGGTCCATGAATGGAAATCTGCGAAGGTCGGTACCAGCGGCAACAGCGAATAGTTGGGGGATTTTTACCAAGTGAAATGTTTGGATGCAGTAATTCAGTTCTAAATGAAAACTTAACAAAAAACCAACAAAAAATTGAACAGTATCTCATTCAAAAATAAAACAAAATTCTGAGCTATTACACAATAGGAGAGGGGGGCTATCCACGTGAAAATTTTTCTGGAAATGACCCCTATAGGGGTAAAAACACGCGGGGAATCCGAATTTGACATTTTCTAAGCGAAAATACGTTTCTCTGATTCATAGAAGACGTATTGTGTATTGAAGCGAAAAGTCGCAAAAATGCGATTTTTTCCTAAAAACGAATGTGTGGGGAATCCGAATTTAACATTTATAAAATTCTTCAGATTCAAGAAAAGCTGTATATTAAATTTTCGCGTCAATATACAGCTTTTCTTGAATACGAGGAGTTTTATAAATGTCAAATTCGGATTCCCCATATATTTTCACGTTCGTTTTTAGGAAAAAATCGCATTTTTGCGACTTTTCGCTTCAATACACAATACGCCTTCCCTGAATCAGGAAAACTTTTTTTCGCTTTGAAAATGTCAAATTCGGATTCCCGCATGTTTTTACCCCTATTGGGATCATTTCCAGAAAAAATTTTCACGTGAGTGGCCACCTTATTGTGTAGTAGCTCACAAAATTCGTAGCTAGAGGAGAAAATAGAGGACTTTTGGCAAATATTAAAATAGGATTTGTTGACCGGCACACACTATTGGGAGATTTGGAGGATACTTACAGGCTTTCTTCTCTCCTCCTGAAATAAAATAAAACTTACTCAGAAAAGTATTCCGACTGCAACTTATTAAACCCTGAAGTATCTGCTACAGAACAATATGCCCAAAAATCTTCATTAATGTTCACCAAAAAGGTTGCCTTTTCACTAATCAATGCCACTTTACTACCATTCGCATTCGGTAAAATCTTATTTATCTTAATTGACTTCGGAAGTGACGGATGTAGTTTTATTGTCTGAAATTGTAATAATCGAAAAATAAAAGTGAGAGAAACGAAAGTGAATAGGATTTCTATAAAAGAACCTCGATTAGTGGCACCCTAAGCACATGTGTTCATATAGAAGAAAAAGTCTGACCCCGTTTTTCAAATTGAATAGAAAAAGACGAGATTCAACTGTATGCTTAAACTAGTCAGTTTATCGATAAACCCCTATAAGCAACCCTTCAAAGGCAACTTACAGATAATAAACGAGAAAATTCAGTATTCGAAGTTGGGTCAACATAAAATAATTTTAATGCAACGCCATCAAAACAAAGAACTCCCAAATCTCTATAGGCAGTAATTATCAGATCATCCATATTTAGAGATGAAATAAAAATGTCTTTTGATAAAAGTTGCATTGTCATATTGCCTAGAACAACAAAAAAATGAAATTATATTCGGTACTATTTTCCAATAGCGACCGCAAATGACAGGGGTTTGGATCCAAAATTTTCGGATTTTAACCGGAAAAGGGTCATTTTCCCGTTTTTTCTATGCGGGGACTCGATTTTGCGCATTCCCGAGACATGAAAATGCTTCCCTGATTCCGGGAAAGGGGTGTATTGAGGATAAATCGAAAAAAATCAACTTTTTACTAGAAAACTGACTTTCCATAGATTTTTCTAGATGAGGCATCGATTTTACACGTTTCCAACGCTTGAAATTCTTCATTAATCAATGTAGATTTCAAGATCGGAAATGCCCGCAATCGATTCCTTGTCTAGAAAAATCTTATGGAAAGTCGGTTTTCCTGTAAAAAGTTGATTTTTTAAATTTATTTTCGCTTCAATACACTAATTTCCCGATCCTAAATCCGGATAAAGGAAGCATTTTCACGCCTCGAGAATGCGCGTAATCGATTCCCTGCATAGAAAAACGAGGTAAACGAAATCATTGACGTCGCTATTGGTAACTAATACCTGATATTCGATCAAATATTTTTTAAATATGAAAATGTTGTTAAACAAAGATTTTTTAGATTATGTTTAGTATTAAAATATTTATCAATTTATAAATATACAAAAAAACCTATTCAACTTGATCTATTATTTGATTTCGTCGTTAACTTCTGGTATTATATTGTCAAGAAGAAATTTAGGAGCTTCTGGTGTTCTAGGTTTAAAATCTTCCCAGTTATAAAGAACATATGCCGGATAAGAAACAAAAGCAAGCGTGAAAATAACACTTTGCATACGGTCGTGCTAAAAAAAAATCAAAATTTAATATAAAATATCGACCCTCCCCCCTCACAATCGATCAGTTGAAAAAAGTAAGGATGAACAAAAAAACAGTACTTTTACGTTTTTTGGTGAAAAATTTTCAAAAATCACCTATAAGGTGATTTTTGAATGTTATAAGGTAAATTTTGATCTCTCAAAGCCGGCTAATTTTTTTGTACTCGGGTATGGGGAACATGAATTCGATGAGATTTTTAAATTTTGACCTCATGAGGATCTATACCGAAAGGGGATATATAAAACATAGCCAAAAAATTTTCGCGAGACCGAGCGCTGCAGGAACCACTCGGAAAGCGAGGACGAACGCTGAGCACCGCAGGAAATCACTCGGAACGCGAGGGGAAAGGAAAATGAGAAGAAAAGATAAGAGGGATTGAAAAGGGAAAAACGAGAGAGGAGATAGGAGAACGACGCTCAGCGCCGGAGGCACTATTTGAGCGCGTCGGTCTAGGAACTTCAATTTAAAAAACTTTTTTAAGTCAGTTCCCCCCACAAATTTGACGCTACTGCCCATTGTCCCCTTGGTTCTCATGTTTTTGATTAAATTTTTGGAAAAAATCATAAATCCCCATTATGATTTTCAATAAAATGTGCCAATTTTCTCATGTTTTTCCACCAAAAATCATTATTTTCAAAATCTCTTACAAAAACTTACAAAATCTGTTTGATAATAGAATCTTTGTGGTACTGGTGTCTTCTTGAAATAAAGCCTTATCATTCGTATAAAACCCATTGAATCGAATTTCTATTGCACTGAAAAAATTTTAAGTTAGCGTTAGGGTTCTGAACAACTTAACGCAGCCCCCTGCGTACCGTTTTATTTATACATGGTGAACAAACCACCCATCAGTGGGTAGTACCATCTACCATGATTTTATATAATTAGCGCGGAGAAATTGTTTCATTTTTTTCATCACGGACATCTGCCGTGAATTTGAAGGGAAAATGCCCAATGAAAAGATTTTCTGTAGTGGAGGGAATTTTAAAGGACATAGTTGTTTACTTAATGACCTTGATCCTATCTAGTTTGCGATATTGTATATTGCGTTTTATATTATAGTACGGGGAGCCGAGCGCTCCGCGCTCGGTTGGTTGTGACTTCGGCGGCACTCTCGAGCCACGCTCCCCTTTAAAAATGTATTAGTTATTACTAATATTTAATCCCTGCTCACGTCTGTTTCAAGTGGCAAAAAGTCTGTGCCAACTTTTGTTTTTCGTTCATTTTTAATACTCGGGGGTTTTTTGATATGGGGAATACGAATCCGATGGGATTTTTAAGTTTTGACTTCAGGGAATACCTCTACTGGGGAAGTAAAAACGTCAAAAAGGCAAATTTTTGAAGTTTTTACTCCCATCCCCCCAGTAGAGGTACCCCTTTAAGTCAAAATTTGAAATTTCAACGGATTCGTGTTCCCCATAGCCGGTTGAAGGCGAGAACTAGTTAGAAGAGGAGGACGAAAAAATGTCAGAATTCAGTGGAGGATGAGGAGGAAAGCGAAGATGAAAGCCTGTTAAACGTCAAAAAGTCGAATTTTTAACGTTTTCCTTCCCCCAGTAGAGGTACTCCCTGAAGTTAAAACTTGATAATTCCATCGGATTTGTGTTCCCCATAGCCGAAAACCCCCGAGTGTAAAAAAGTATAACATTTCGGCTCCAAATAAACTTGCATGTTTTTTCATGAATTTTGCCCATTTTCGTACTTTCTTCCAAAACCATCGTCTTTTATTTTAAGCGGGATTCAAATAATTCTTTTTGCATTCGAAAGAGAAGTGTTATCAAGCGATTGGAGCTCTGTGTAGAACAATCTGGGAGTGGGCACCCAAGGCAGCATTCGAGAAACTTTACAAGTCGACCATTGAATCGATTATGCTGTACGCTATTGAGGCCTTGTATCCATCGCAACACATTCTTCAAGACTCGATCGAACGAATAAAGAAATTCGCCGCCAAGCTTTGTGACTTTACCGCCTCGTATCCCTAACTATTGGAGAAACTCGACTGGAAGACCATCAGCCAGCTAGTGATGGAGAAGCGTACGCTGGCCATGCACCATTTCACCCGAGGCCACCGAAACTTTCCCACAACGTGATAGCCCTCTGTAGACGAGAAGAACGAAGATGAAGTGGAAGAACTGATCATGAATGGGAGCTTGTCATACCAGTCACCTCGTTAGAAGCCGTCCATAGCAGCTCCTATAACACTGCCCGTCAAACATAGCTTTAAAAGTGCTGTGAAAGATCCAGATGCATACAATCACCTTATAGAAGGCAGTGCGAAATGTAGAGCTGGCTGTGTGATAATAGGAACAAATCTTATTATTTTACCACATATTTTTACTTCTGTTGTTATTATTACTTTACTCATATGTAATTGGGATTGTATACTGTACATGGGGAAATAAATATTATTATTATGGAACCACCTGCCAGAGAAAATCGTCGAACTCCCTAACCCAGTGCGCTTTAAGAACGCTGTGAAATCTGCCGTCTACGACTGTCTCGCCTGCAACGGAATTACCAGAAGAACTGAGATCACCATCTAATGTAAAAGTGATAAACTAGGTCTCATTCTATTTCTATCATTGTGTATACTGTAAACCGTATGATATACAAGGGGGAAGTTCCCGGCTAAGGAGCAAAAGTCCTGACATTGTCAAAAACGCGGAAAAGGTGTTTTCTCGTACAGAATTTTAGAGAAAACACTTTTTTAAATGTCAGGACTTTTGCCCCCCTTTGTAACTGTTCCTTTGTTTTGATTATATTAATTTATTACAGGATAAAATTTGTTAGATAGTTTTGCGTTTCTTTTGTAGTTCTAATATCAGGGAATAACTACATATGGATTTGGCCTAAAACTAACCCTATCATTTTTTATAACTTTTTAAGTTTGAAAAACACGTGATTTTCGCGAGAAAAAATGTGCCCTTTTTCTCGCTATGTCGGCACAGACTTTTTATCTTTTTTTCTATGGGTTGAAACAGACGTGCTGCTGTTATGGGTTGAAACAGAATTGCTGCTATAGCTAACCTTTTTTTTGAAAAAATTGAAAACATTTTGTCTCCGATTCGATTTTGGTGTCAATCGTCTTTTCTCATTGTCCCCTACAATTTTAGCTGTGGCAGTTTAAATCAAGCGTTTCCGAGATCGTCTACACAGACACATATTACATGTTTAATTTAGTAGAATATATTTTTTTTAGTTGTTCAATTTGGAATATGACACAGCCGAAGCAATTACAAAATTGGACATCAGACGAAACTATTTATATACTTCGTACTTTAACAGATCTTCGAAGTCACTACAATTCGCTGATTGATACAAATTATAAAGGTAATTATTTTGTTGTTAATAAGCCAATTCTGTGGGGGTGAGGAAATATCAATAAGTTTTTGATTGCCCTTGTATAATTTTTTGCCGGCTTTGAAAATGTCGAAAAAATCCAAATGGATATACCTTTATGATTTTTTGTTATCCCTCCAGAAATTTTTCCCTGTATACGCTACTGGTTTATGTGTAAATTGTTTTGTCTTGTATGAACATGTTGCATCCAGTGATTTGTACTTGTACCGCGGTACGAATATTAATTGGTACATGATAAAGCGAATAACTAAAAAAATTATTTTTTGACATTTTTTAAAATCACTTTATTTTATAAAAATTTGAGTGTAGAAAAAATTGGTTCAATTTTGAAATTAAAATGTACTCTTGGGCAAAATTCTTGTTTAAATGTATCAATCATCGAGATAAATCTGTTCATACAAGTATTGTTAAAAAACAACCAGGTAGTATTTTTAGGGAGTTTTATAGATATAGGAGTTAAATTTTTATTTCTTTACAGGGTGAGCCAAAAAACCGTACTGTGTTTTGGCGAAAATTTTTCAAACAAATTTTTTTGGAAATTTTTGAAAAAGCGTTTTCAAAGGTTTTGATGCATGCAATCGATTTCTCGCATGAAAATACCCCTTATAGGTGATTTTTGAAACAAATTTTTACCAAAAAAACTCAAAAGTACGGTTTTTTGGCTCACCCTGTATTCATTGTAGGCTGACTAATTTTAATTTAATTTATTTACGATAAATTGTGACTATTACAAACATCATCAATTCATTAGCTGATGAGTGTACTACACTTTAATAAGTTTATGTTATGAAAAAAGGAAAAGTAGAAAAAAAAGAAAAAAAGTGATAGAAAAAAAGAAAAAGTCTAATTACTATATATAGCTATTTTTTCAGAGTCTTTGAAGTTACTGGATATGTTAAATGCAGCTCGAGCTAAATGGCTAGATGAATCAGTGGAAAATACTCAACTCAAGGCAACAATTGATCGATTAGAGCGCCAAAACAAGTAATTTTATGAAAATAGTTCCTTTTCAAATTTTTGTAGTGAAATAACAAATGAGCTCAGAAGGCTAAACGATGCATTGCGACAAGCAGAGACTCAGATTGCCACTCTTTTATCTGCAAAGAGAGGATTAGAAAGTGAACTTATTGAGTACAAAAATCGTTTTGATCAGTTGAAACGTATGCTAAAAGTATGTTTTTACAGTTTCTATATTATAGTTTGTCCCAAAAATGGGAAACTCGAATTTTTAAAAGTTCTCTAAATTTGCTTAAAATCGTTATTAGGAGATTTTTCGACATGGAGAATTTTTCACATTTAAAAATACATATTTTCCTATTTTTAAGGGTCAAATAAATGTTTTCACGTGTCGGGAATGCGCACAATCGATTTTTTGCATAAAATTACCCCTAAATATGTCATATTTAAAAATTTTAGAAATTTTTTTCGATTTTTGATCTGGGGTTTACCCCTTTCCCTGATTTGGTTCCGAAGTTTGATTACAACCAATTCTTTCTCTTTTCTATTGTATATAAATCTTTTCAGGAAGATCAGAACGACCCAACAGTGATAAAGCTAACAAGATTGAATATCTTTCGCCCGATTAAAGCAGAAGAAAGTTCTTGTGAATCATGCCTGCCAGAGACTTCTAATGGTGAAGATATGGAAACCGAAGAGATGGGCAGCACTTTGAAAACCATTGAAAATACTACAGCTAGAGATGAAAGCAGTAAATTGAGGTAGGCTGTATGTTTCGATTTCGGAGCATCAGGTCAATTGGCAACGAAGTTAAACAAATTTCACTAGCGGGGGACAATTGGCAACGAACGATTTTCTTCGCTTTTCAAAAAATTTCGTTTAAAAAAATTTTACTCTTAGGGACCAAATGTAAAAATTCGAATTTTAAATAATTTTCTGAATTTTTGGGTTTTTTTCTATATGAGGAACTCGAATCTGAGGAAATTTTTTGATATTGACCACTGGAAAGTGGAGAAAAGCGTGTTCATCCGTTGCCGATTCTCTGCTTTTTTTGTTGCCAATTGTCCTAGTGCTCTTGATTTCTTACAATTTTTGGATTTTAGATCTGGACGTGCCTATGCGCGACCTAAGCAACATCGACGTGAACAGCATAGCCGTCGTTCAAAATCTCAACAAGCACCTACTAAACGAGCCAGAGAGCAGTTTTCTGATGAGAACACAGAACAATCGACCGAGACAGTTAATATGGTACCCTTTTTTATTGGCTTAGTTATATTATTAGTTTCAGAGTGAAAGTCCATCGCCACCAAAACGTTCTCGTGAAGGTGGAAAAATCACTGCAACCACCGTGATAACCATGGACGCCGAAGGTAAAGAACCATCGAAGGCCAAAGTTACCATCCGTCGCTCGTTGAATCGCTCAATGTCTGAAAGTAATCTACTCGACGAAAGACCGGCAATGTGCAAAACTCCTATGGCACAAGGACTGAGTACCTATGATTTGCGAAGTCCATTACCTGGTTTCGGAAACAGTTGGACGAATGGGCAGGCAATCGAGCAGCGACAGCATAACTTCAAGCCATTCCGTCCATTAATAGAAAATTGTGATGTTTGCAACAAATATCTCACTTATGCCAAGAATAACGCCCTGAGATGCGTTGATTGTAACCTACGTTTTCACGCGGATTGCTTCCGTCCCGCGCCGATGCCTTGTTTGCCGCGAGTCGAAACTCCAAAAACACCAAAGAAACAGCGGCCACGTTTGCAAGACTTCTGCCCGAATCAGCATCCGATGATACCTCCGTTGTTAATTCATTGTGTTATCGCGCTGGAGCGAGATCGTCTCAATTTTGAGGGCATTTATCGAATTCCCGGGTGAGTCTAGCCAAAAAAACGAGTTTCAAAACATTTCCTGATTCAGGGAAATGAAGTGTTTATTGAAGCGAAAATCGAAAATTTGTGAAATTTCTCTCTCAAAATCATCGGGGGGGGGGGGGGTAATTTTATGAGGGAAACATGAAAAAATCGCCCAAATTCCGTTTTTTTTCGATACACTCTGTATTACCTATGTGATTGCCATGCATGTTTATTTTTTCAGATCAGAAATAAGAGTAGAAAAGCTGCTAAACGAATTGAAGATTGCCAAAGTTGCTCCATCCTTGGTCGATTATGATACCGAAACAATTACGGGCTGCATTAAAAGATTCCTTAAAGATCTCCGCGATCCGTTGATTCCAACTACTTCATGGTCGGAATTCGTACAAGCAGCGAAGGCCGAAAGTGATGACCAACTCAACTATGCAATCTTGGAACTACCAGCACCAAATCGGGATACACTTGCTTATATGTGCATCCATTGGCAAAACGTCGCCAAGAACTCGAATGCCAATCGTATGCCAATTGAGAACTTAGCACTATGTTTGGGCCCTACGGTTGTTGGCTTCTCCAAGGAATCGAACCTGCGAATGGATATTGCACCACGGGAAAATAAGAAGCAAGTTCAAGTTATGACCAGACTTCTCAAGATGCCTCAGGTAGTTTTGAAGATAAAAAAAGAAATTTGCATAAATGGTTGATAACTCATTATTTACACATTCAAAGCTTGTCACTAAGGGCACATTTTAATCCGAAATTTTATATGGAACAAAAAATCATCAGACTTGGCACCCCTGCCTAAGCCTAGGCTTAAGATTAGGTATAGGCTTGGACTTAAGCCTATGCTTAGGCAGACTTGGCACCTCTGGTCTTAATATACACATTTTTTAGGAATACTGGAATCGCTTCATCGAACACAATATAATGGGAGGAAATACACCGACCCGTAACCCAATCACCCCACGTACTACTCAGACGAACCTTCGAAGTGGAACAATGCAAGAAGCCAGCTCTAGCCGTGTTGTTCGCCACATTGATTTTGCAGCTGACCAGTCGATTTTGGGTCCAGTAACCAAAACGCCACCATCACAGGGTTTAGTTCAACCGGTGGCAAGACGTCCGGCTGGAAAATATTTTGATAAGCCCTATTGATTTTTGATTATTGCTTAGAAATCTTATTTTTACGGCAAGCAAAATATGAAAATATGATTTTATTTGAAAAATTTTCAAGAATTTTTATCATCCAAATTTATTTTGCTTTCTTAAAGTTAAACCTTTAAAATTTTGATCTGCCTTGTTTACCTCATTTATTTGATCTATTTTCGATACTTACTACCAGTTTGGTTATATTCCAATTGTATTCAGGTTTATTCAATATTGGGCACTTATTCGTAATGCTCCTGTGGAGAATCAATTTCACTAAAACTCGATCAAGATGAGCTCGTGGTGGTTCAAATTGCTCAGAATTGTGTTTTTCATCCACAAAACCCCCTAGAACTTAAAAATCGGCTAAATTTAATGCTCCTAACATGATTTTCATTTTTGACCCCCAATATCCGTACACAATGGGGGTAAAAATAAAAATGTTGCCAGGAGCATTAAATTCAGTCGATTTTGATTTCTAGGAAGCTTTTGTGGGTGAAAACACGGTTCCGAGCAATTTGGACCACCCCAAGCTCATCCTGACCAAGTTTTAGTGAAATTGATTCTCCACAGGGGAGATATTACGAACAAGTGCCCAATATTGATCTGGTTTTTTAAAAATCTAGGTTATGAAGATAGCTGACTATAATCTAGTTTCGCTACTGCAAAAACGTAATGAGGCAACTGAGCAGTTTTATTGCAATATCATAGTTTAAAAACCTAGATCATTTAATTATGCAAATTTTCTGTCTTTACATTGAATTGAATAAATTCGATTACTTGAGTGTTAAATAAATTTGAATGATAAATTTACATCTTAATCTTACTCAAGAGTTATGAATCTTTGATATCTTTAATAAAGTTACAACTAGACATCGGAAATATAATGGCGTCAAAATTTTAATCCAAAAATGATAGTAATTTTGATCAATCTGAAGTATCTCAAAATTTTTCAAATTTTTGATCGATGTTAGAAATTTTGGAGCTACTTCGTCTTTTCTACCTCATTAAATGTGGTCCAAAATCGAAAAATTTTATTTTTTGAAATTTTCTCAAAAATGACCCTACTAGGGGTAATTTTATGCGCAAAACACACGTTGGCGATGTTTTTGCGTAAAAAGTATGGTATAGAATCATTGAAGACAAAGAAAAAATAAAATACATATTTCAATAAAGCTAATATGCAAAAATTCGATTTTCTAAAAAATGGAAGCGTTATTACACAAAAATAACATCACCAACGTGTTTCCCTCATAAATTTACCCCTAATAGGGTCATTTTTTAAATAAAATTTTGAAAAATAAAATTTTTCGATTTTAGATCATGCTCAATTGGGTATAAGAGCCGAAGTAGCTCCGAAATTTTGATCGACGCTATTTGGAAAATCAAAATTTTATTTTAACCGATCTCTAGTTTAAACAACATTTAAAACCTATAAATATAATTAAATTAAATTTATATGGATGATGAAGATCAATTTAATGAACCGGCGATTAATCGGCCAAATAATCCGTTAGTATCTAAGACTGCGGGATTCAGTTCCGATTCGGCCGATGAAATGTATGTTGACGCGCCGGCCGATCCTCGTCCAGCTGTCAGTGAAGGCGAACGAAATAGCGTCTTTGACAATGAAAAGACTCAGCAACCTCATTTGGACTTTTATGGAAGCGAGATGAAAACAGTGGAGTCAGAGAAAGGTTTTTTTACAAGCTAGAGCATATTGATTTTATAAATTTTAAAGAATGAAACTTGGAAAAGAGAATTGAGTCGAAATTTTGAGACGAAAAGATATCTCATAAAGACGCGTGAATGAGTATTGGGTTGTTCCATAATTTTCCGGATTTTTTACATGCTGGCAATTGCCAGCAAACAGGTGTAATTTTGTACGCAAATTGTCGAAAGGATATTTCCGTAAGGACATTTCCATTGTAAGCAAATTGTCGTAAGGGCATTGTTCTGTAAGCGTAAGGAAACTCCTAGTGCCATTTTATGCGGGGAGTCGATTGCGCGCATTTTCAAATCATTAAAGAATTCCCCTGACACTTATTTAAGCGATTTTTGTAACATGGGTATACTACGCTAAAGAGGTTTCATGACGAAAATCGCTTAAATAAATGTCAGGAAAATTTTTTAATGATTTGAAAATGCGTGCAATCGATTCTCCGCCTAGAAAAAAACCCTAGACAGTCGGTTTTCCGGCGAAGATCCGAATTTTAGTTAATTTTCGTTTCAATACACCTACCATGTTCCCTGAAACAGTGTCAAACAAGCATTTTCACGCATCGAGAATGCGTGCAATCAATTCCCCGCATAAAATTACCCCCCTATATGGGTCATTTTGAGAAAATTTTAGAAAAAAATTTTCCGATCAAAAAAATTCGTGTAAAAAATCCGAAAAATTATGGAACAACCCAATATAAATTCTCCTTAAAAATCACATTTTTATACCCAATAACGGCATTAGTATATTTTTAGTGTTTTTCGTCCCGTTTTTAAGCTTTAAAGATATTGTTCCATCTTGATATTGCGTATGCTAATTTCCACGTTTACATAATTCGTGTTGACATAACACGAATATAATTCGTGACATATTGATAATATCAATAAAATCGTTTCAATTAACATTTTTACACTGAATCAGGCATATATGAAAATTTGTGTCAAAAATTCGAGTATTTGCAGAAAATACTTAAGAGACGGTTTTATTCTTCAGGATCAATGAATTATTGTATGTGGTCTTCAGCAAATTTATAGCCCACAAGATGCATAAAAATGTAAAAGACGACATTCGAAAATTCGTTTATCCTGAAAAGATATTCGCAATTTAAAAAAGCGTCGAGACGAGCACTAATTGCAGTTAGTGCTCCCTAACTTGCATTAGTGCGGCAATTAGTGCTTCCAAAATTTCGAGACGCAATTAGTGGAGGCCCTCCGTGCGCAAATGTCGCTGCACAGGGTACTAGAGCTTTTGGCAACGCGACTTTTTTGGTACTTCAAGCTTTTGGCAACGGGATTTTTTTAAACTTTTGGCGTTGCCAAAAGATCGTCTTGCGTTGCCAAAAGCTCGTTTTAGTTGCCAAAAGCTCATTTGTCGTTGCCAAATGCTCATTGCCAAAAGCTCTAGTACCCTGCACAGGTGTATATGTGCAAATGACGCTGCACAAATGTCGCATGCGTAAATGTTAGATGCGCAAATGTCCATGCGCAAATCATTTGCGGCAAATGACGCCAACCCGTCGGGAATCGTCTCGAACGCGAGAAGTTTCGTCTCGAAAGAAACCAATTTGCGCGCGTCTCGATGCCGTCGAGATATTTGTGGCGACCAGTGTTGTCCCGACCAGGGGGCGAAAAAATGGGGGATAGCACCCAAAATTCACCCACCCATCACTCACTGGGTGGCATCACCCACTAGTGAGTGATTTGGGTGATCCACCCTGGGTTATGGCACTTTTTCGCCCCCTGGGGGATTGTGCATATGTGCCAAAATTTTCAATATTGTTTTCAGGCATGGAAACTCCACAACAAAACGAAAAACAGCTTCGGGCTAAACATGAGTAGGATTTTTTAAACGTTATAATAATATTTTTTTAAAGAGTAAATTCTCGTACACTGATGATTTCTAAGCGCCAAACTCGACCTGGATTGCCAGAAGCAAGAGTAAAATCTGAAAACAATGATGATGTCGTTGCATCAGCACTATCCGCTCAAAGTTCTATCATTAATTCTGAAGAGCCAAGCTTAAATTCCGATAAAAGCAGAGATACATCAAGGTAATCTTTTTGACCATTAGGATTAAAAAATTGTTTAAATTTTGGGCAAAACATAATGGGACTAAGGGAATTTTGGAGCTATATTGGATCAAGGGTTCACCAGGGTCAAAGATCGAAAAAATTTCTAAAATTGTCTTAAAGTGACATATTTAGGGATAATTTTATGCGAAAAATCGATTATGCGCATTTCCGAAGCGTGAAAACCTTTGTTTGATCCTTAAAAATTAAATACATATTTTTACATTTAAAAATACGTATTTTTCAATTTTTAAGGGTTAAACAAAGGTTCTCACGCTTTGGGAATGCGTGAAATTGATTTTTTGCATAAAATTACCCCTAGATATGTCATTTTTAAAAATTTTTTTGATTTTTGACCCTGAGGTGATCTCCCTGATTCACTAAGCTCCGGAATTTTTTCAACTTTTTGCTTGGGAAAACACTCCCCGTTTTACATCTTACAGTTACCCGCTTGGATATTGGGTAATCTACTTTGGTGATAATTTCGTATTCAATTTTTTTATAGTTGTATTTTAGTTCCGAACAAGAGCGTCACCATGTTCGCCGAGATACCGTTGTGGTGGAAAACTCTTCAATTTCAGAAATCAAAAAGGCATTCAATGAAATCCGTGAGGTATGTGAAGACCATTTTTTCATCAAAAATTTTCATTTCCTGTGCATTTTCAGTTTTAAAACAAGCATTTAAAAAAATTCTATTTGATTTCTGATACACATGTATGGTGTGATAAAGAAATGGAGAGTTGGGGTGGTAAAAAAATAATTTTTTAAGTCTATTACTATTTTGATCCAATTTCGAATAGATGCGATAAAGGGGTTACTCCAGAGGTGCTAGATTGTGAAATTTGCATAATTAATTTCAAGTTGAACCGTAAAAGTAAGTTTCTTCACAAACCATCCCCTGCTGAAAAATTTTAATTCAATTTTTAGCCAAAAATTCGATTATTACCTTAATTTCGATTTTGCCAACAAATACGATTTTTATCCAAAAATTTGATTTTGACAAAAGTTCGATTTTTTGCAAAGGTTTTTTGAAGAAACTTTTTGAAAATTCTTTACTTTTACATTTTAAATTGAACTCGATTAATTATGCGAATTTCAAAATCTGGCATCCCTTTGTTACTCCTAAAATGAGTTCGAATTTAGATGAAAGATATACAAGATCCAATAACAGAACTTGAACGCCGAATGACTGCTTTATTTTATTCAAAGGAACTTGAATTTAATGCCCAATTGATTGAAGTAAGTTTCTCTGAAATGTGCACGGTGTTTCAAAGAAAAAATCGCAATTTGGCCATTTTTTAGCGAAAAATTTTCAAAAATATTTTCTCTTCAAAATGACTCATTTAGGGGTATTTTATGCGAGAAATCGATTTTATGCATCGAAAATCCTTGAAAACGCTTTCCAGGCCATGGAATATCAATTTTCGTATTTTTCAGTTATTTTTAGTAAATTCCTATTTGAAAATACGAAAATTAGATATTTCATGGTCTGGGGGCGTTTTCAAGGGTTTTCGATGCGCGCAATCGATTTCTCGCATAAAAATACCCCAATGAGTCATTTTTAAGAAATAATTTTTTGGAACAATTTTCCCCAAATTGCAGTTTTTTGGAACCCTAAAGATTAATCTTAAAATCTTACAGTAGCTGGTTGTTGAAATTTGTCAAAAATCGAACAATTTGTCACTTTTTTTTTACGAATTTTTTGATTTTTGTCTAATTCTTCGATTTTCAATGAATTTTTCGATTTTTGACGAAAAATGACCAAATGGCGGGTTTTTAATACATCCGGAGAAAGTTCCCCTCTAACGCACATTTATCATGAAAAAAAATTTAGTCTAAATTCATATTTTTTTGTGATTTTTGCTTAAGCATGTGATCTTGTTTCAATTGTGGCCCTAAAGAGGGCCGTTGGGATAAGAAGTTCATTGAGAGTGACTT
>JAQGBS010001274.1:0-16345 GCA_034698545.1 Acrobeloides obliquus | reverse complement strand
TTCAGTAGGCTCGTGCAAGTTCCAAGGAACATAGACTTGAATAGCATTGAAGCCAAGCGCTCGAATTCTTTGCAGTCTATCATTCCATAAACTAGGGTGCACTCTCATATAATGAATTGATCCTGACATATACCGAAACGGTTTACCATCTTTTAAAAATTGATTATTTGCATAGTCAACACTGAATGTTCCTGCTTCGATGTTTTGGACATAGAAAAATAAAAGGCTTAATGATATACTAAGTGACAACTTAAGCATCATTGTCTAGAAAATTATTTTTATACTTTTTTCTTGATATCATATGCACAAACAAGAGTAAGAAAATAGTTCCGGGACACAGAATCTCCAGGACCTATGGGTTCCGATCAGGACTGAACCGCTACCGATATTTCAGTAGCGGTAATGACAGTAAATCGGTAATTTTCGAGCTTATCGGAATTTCGGTAGCGGTAATCCGTTAATTTTTTTCATCCGTTAAGTTTTCGGTAGCGGTATCCGGAAATTTTTTTCATCCGGTTCAGCCCTGGTTCCGATCCGTGGTGGGACGTAATTAATTTATTAACGTACATGAAAACGAGTTTTTTTCGAAAAATGAGCCGTATACTTGATAAGAATGTGATTCTTGTTAAAAATGTGGCCCTAAAGAGTTCATATGTTTATGAAGTAGAAACGGCTCATTTTCCAAAAATAACTCGTTTTCATGTTTTGTCAATCCGCACAATCGATTTTCCGCATAATTTTACCCCTAAAGAGATCAGTTCCAAATAAAAAAGACAAAAAAATCACGTTAAGTGGGCTCGCTAATCCTTAGTAGTACCAAAAGCTTTATTCAAAACGATGAATCTCTAAATTATTTTGTATAATAATAAAGAAAGACTTTTTATCAATAGCTTTATATAGAGACGATTTTTTAACCAAATATAGCTAAAAATACTGTCTACGTGATTATCATACCGGAGTTTATTGGTAACTTCAAAAATAGCTTCTAAAAGTACATGCTATTCCTTGATTTCTTTATTATTTCATGTTTTTACGACGTTTGATAATAGTGCAATAGAATAGAAATAGAATTGTATTAGAACTGTAGTTTATTCCTCAGAATTGTGCACGGTATTCCAAATTGTGTCCAAAAATGGAGTCAAACGAAAATCGTGTCTAAAACTGCTTATTCTGGTTTTTTAAACATTTTTAAACCAGGGTGTAGTGGGCCTGTGCGCTAACAATAGTTCGGTAATAGGGATGCACAAGTGGCAAAAAGTAACAAGGACCCTTATGATTTTGAGTCAAAAAATTTTTTTCAAAAATTTCCTGCATACGTTCAAAAACGCACTATTATGTTTAAAAATGCTTAAAAAACTAGATAAGCAGTATTGGACACAATTTAATTCTGACTTCACTTTTGGACATATCTTGGAATACCGTGCACAATTCTACTGGGGAATAAACTACAGTTCGAATACAATTCTATTTCTATTTATTGCACCGTTATCAAACGTATTAAAAAATCTTAGAGATTGATAAGATGTTTTATTAGCACATGAGATAAAGAAATCAAGCAATAGTATGTGCTTTATATAAGCTATTCTTGAAGTTATCAATAAACTCTGATATTGATATTCATGTTGGCAACATTTTTAGGTGTATTTGGTTCAAAAAAGTCATTTCTATATAAAGCTATTGATAAAAAGTTTTTCTTTTTATTATACAAAACATACGCGGGCAACGGGGGTGCCACCCCTTGATCGATTCACTCAAAATGCCGAAAATTGAGGGGGATCACCTCAAATTTTCAGGCGATTATAATTTTTGAGGCGATCGGAGCAGGGCCGTATCCAGAGGGAGAGGAGGGGGAGGTAAAGGGAGTAATTACCCCCCCCCCCAAAATTTTCAAAAGTCGAAAGAAATCATAAAAGTCTACCCTTATGATTTTGCCCAAAATTTTTCAAAAAAAGCTTCAAAAATCTTAATGGCCTCCCATTATGATCTTTCACATAAAATGACCAAAATTTCATATTTTTTTCTACACAAATTTCCTATTTTTTCAACAAAAATTGTAATTTTCTGGGCATTTTTAGCTTAAAAACAAGCATTTTTCAAAAAACTTTCGCCTGCATCGCTGGTTTTTGCATTGACTCAAGGATTTCAACAAAATTTTCCTCGAAGAGCGAAAATTTCTTATCGTTTTTCTCATAACATTCGCGCCTGAGCGTTTCCCCCCTAAAAAAATCCTGGATACGGTACTGCTGGGGGATCCTTCTGGGTGGATCGCCTCATCAAAATACTGAACCCCTACGTGCCCATGTATGATACAAAATAATGAGAGATACATCGTTTTGAATAAAGCTTTTGGTACTACTAAGGATTAGCGAGCCCACTTAACGTGATTTGTTTGTCTTTTTTATTTGGAAATGATCTCTCTAGGGGTAAAATTATGCGGGAAATCGATTGCGCGGATTGACAAAACATGAAAACGAGTTTTTTTCGGATAATGAGCCGTTTCTACTCATAAGCATATGGACTCTTTAGGGCCACATTTTAAACAAGAATCATATTTTTATGAAGTATACGGCTCATTTTTCGAAAAAAACTCGTTTTCATGTACGTTAATAAATTGATTACGTCCCACCACGGAATGGAACCCATGGGTCCTGGGGATCCTGGGTCCCGGACCCATTTTCTGACTCTTGTTTGTGCACGTGATACCAAGAAAAAAGTATAAAAATAATTTTCTAGACAATGATTCTTAAGTTGTTACTTGGCATATTATTAAGTCTTTTATTTTTCTATGTCAAAAACATCGAAGCAGGAACATTCAGTGTTGACTATACTAATCATCAATTTTTGAAAGATGGCAAACCGTTTCGGTATATGTCAGGATCAATTCATTATATGAGAGTGCACCCTGGTTTATGGAATGATCGACTGCAAAGAATTCGAGCGCTTGGCTTCAATGCTATTCAAGTCTATGTTCCTTGGAACTTGCACGAGCCTACTGAAGGAAAGTAAGATCTTATAATCCCTAAAAAAGTAATTGTCTAAAATATGTCTTAGCTTCGATTTCACCACACTTAATTTAACACATTTCTTAACGCTTGCCCAACAAAATGATCTTAATGTCTTGTTACGACCGGGTCCTTATATCTGTGCCGAATGGGAAAATGGTGGTTTTCCATGGTGGCTACTTAAATATGATGGTATTCAATTTAGGACTTATGATACAACGTAAGGGCTTGTTTTCTTATAGCGCTATTAGGTTAGGGATAGCCAAAAAGTGTCAAGATCCTAGCCTTGTACACTAGACTCGGATACTTGAATGGGATCGTCATATTCCCTTTGTTCACAACCTTCAAAACCTCCTTGGGCTCATGGACCTGGGCACTAAGTGCCAATAAGAGTCCCGTAGATTCAATCCGATTGGGGAGGGGGCAAGACTTTGGGTTTCAGCCATTCAAAATCTAAATCCCTTAGGTAGAGTTGCTTGATGCTTTTTTACAAAAGTTGCACAAATTTTTTTTATATGGTTGTCAAAATTCTATTTTTTACCAAAATTTGATTTTTGACAATAATTCCCCCAGAGCGTGATCTCTCTCTAATTTATTTTTGCCAAAATCTAGTTTTTACTAAAATTCGATTTTGGCAACATTCCCTCAGAGGTATGTCTCTAACTAATTATGAAAAAATTTTTGCTGAAATTTGCAGTTTTTCAGGGTTGTAGAGGTTGCAAAACCTAGCTGAGGTTGCAGTTTGAAACCTAAAGGTCTTAATTGACAACCCTACTTTTAGGCCCCGATTTCAAGTAGGAGGCAACTCCAACTCTAAAGTCTTCTAAGGGCCAACCCCTCCCCTGCTCCTAGCGGGGATTTTCTCAAAACTGGCCTATAAACTACTAGATAAGACTAGCAACAAATTGATTCGATTTTTAGCTACCTTGCAAAAATCCAAAATTATTACAACAAACTACTTGACATAGTCCAACCTCTACTTTATAAAAATGGCGGCCCAATTCTTACTGTTCAAGTAGAAAATGAATACGGTTATGACTATCATTGTAACCATAATTACACTGCTTGGTTGAGGGATTTAATTTGGAGCAAGCTGGGAAACGATGTCGTTTTGACGACTGGTAAATAAAATCGTTTTTGTAAAAATATTTTCATTTTTTCAATTTGTTTTAGTCGATGGTGCATTTCAAAATTATTCTCTACCTTGTGGTACTGTTCCCGGAGTATTGGCGACAGTGGATTTTGGAATGACTAGTGATAGCAATATTGATTATTATTTCAGTCAACAGCATAAATTTAATAATGGGGGTAAGGAATCATTTTTTTGGCTAACAGGATTCAGGTCAGATTTTTACGAAAGTATTCGTTTTCACGTTTCGGGAGTGAGCGCAATCGATTTCTCGCATAAAAACATCCCTAAAATGCATGATTTGAAAGAAAAAAATTTTCGACTTTAATCCCTATCATTTATGGTCGTCAATCCGAAGTAGTACCAACCTATCACAATTTCCGAAAAAATGTGTGTTTCGCAATAAACATCTTATGTGATCGCTTTCTATTGGCTCCATATTGGCGTGGATCCGGTACATTAGTCGCATAGATTAAGAGTAGGAAGACTCCCGGATACAATGTTTGTTTCCCTTATTATAATTAGTTTTAAAGTTACAGGATGCGCGGAAATTATCCAACCCCCTATTGTCGGATACTTTTCACCATAATCTTATTCAGCAGCACCAACACTAGCAATAGTTCAGTTCCCTTTCCGTCCAAAAGATTTTACAGAAACCTGCGATACATCGTGATCACAACGGATATAAAAAAAACTATTTTAGGCCCTACTGTTAATACTGAGTATTGGGTCGATTGGTTTACCATGTGGGGCCAAACATGGGGAAATACTCCAAATCCAGCAAGTGTCGTTGACAACATGAACCACATGTACTATAATTGGAATGCTTCATTTAATGTTTACATGATTCATGGTGGAACGAATTTTGGCTTTATGAATGGTGCTGCATCAAATGCTCCGGTATGAACAAATATAGGGGGTTTTCTCGTCAATAGGAAAAAGTTCATCACCCAAGGCGCAGAAGCAAAAAGCGCAAAATTGATTATGAACGAGGAGGGTTCGACCCCTGAAGGTCGTAATTTTGTTTTTATTAATTTAAAATCAATTTTGGACCCCTAAGTATGCTATAGGGATATTCATTATGTAAATTTTTTATTAAAAAAATCTTTAGATCACCACTTCATATGACTATGGTGCGGCTATTGCAGAAAATGGTGACATCACACCAACCTACACAGCAGTCAGATCATGGATCCAAAATATTCCCGGTTGGCCACAACCACCTTTGGACATACCCGCAAATAATTCGTAATTTTTCTCTTTCTATCCATCAATAAATTTTTAGTGCATCAAACTATGGCCAAGTGACATTAAAAAGAATCGGAGTAAATTTGATTTCGACTCTGACTCAAATCCAAGAAACTTGTCAACAATCCCAAGATCCGCTAAACTTCGAGCAGCTGGATCATGGATATGGTTATGTTCTATATACTACTACACTTACAACTGGAGGAAAAAATCTGACGGCTCCAAATATTCGGGATTTTGGATATGTTTTTGTAAACAATGTTTATCAGGTAAAAGAATTAACAACATATAAAAAGCGAAAAGAGCATGGGGAGAGAGGATAATCCCGTGTGCATAGAAGACACACGTCAGCTGACCAAATTTGAGTCATGATTCTTATGCTCATGAGGGGCGGATTCAGGGCTGTATGCCCGTTCCAGTTTCCTTAAATTCCGTTCATTTTGGCTGTTCCCTTCTGTTCCGATAAAAGTTGGACAAAAATAGCAATAAAAAAATGCAATTTTTTCATTATCAGGTTTTCATAAATCAGGGTTTTCGTTTCGATAAACTAAAACAATGTTGAAAATGGATAACTTTGGTGTCATTTTATTTGTCTTGGCGAGTTATAAAAAAATATCGTCGTTCTTCTTAAAAATTTATTAATGCAAAAAAGTAAAAACAATAGACGCAAGTGGGACTCGAACTAGCGATAAAAATGTAAAATATCCTAGAGCCTTACCAAAGTACCAATTTTGGTTGTTCCCTGGGGAACTATTATGCAATTTTCGGGACCCGTAAGCCCCGGATCCAGAAACATGCGAACGAGCCTCGGTTACTCAGGATTTTCTGGAACCAGGCTTATTCAGTTTAACCTCGTCTAAAACTTGATTTAGAACCAAAATGGGTTTATACTTGGCAATAACGTAAGCTCAATTGCCATAAATGCCCAAACTGGTGACGTTTTAAGAATTTTGGTGGAAAATCGTGGCCGCGTCCATAATGGTATTGCTGATGATAATCACCGCAAAGTGAAAAATATCAAACAAATTTTTAAAACTCCATATTCTTTTCCAGGGCCTCCACACTGGTGCTACCCTTGATGGAGTTGCACTTCAAAATTGGTATGCTTGTGGAATCAATTTAACTAAAGCATCGATTGATCAACTAGCCTCGAGTGTCATTAATGAAAACAATGGGGATATTCTCCCAGAAAAAGCCGCATCCACTCCAGGGGTTTTTGTGGGGCAATTTGTGGCGAGTGAGCTCCAAGACACTTTCTTTGATTCAAGAGGTTGGGGTAAGGGACAGCTTTTTGTTAATGGATACAATCTTGGAAGATATTGGCCAACTACTGGGCCACAGGTAACAATTGAGATGAAACTGATCTAATATTTTTTTGTAGATGACTTTATATGTGCCCAAACCAATTATACAACAAACGAATACTGTTTTATTGATTGAATTAAGTGGAGCACAACAGAATTATATCAATTTTATTGATCATGCTGTTTGGACAAATTAAAGTTTTTGTAATAAATAATATTTTTTATTATATTCGTTCTTAGCATACCCTGAAAACAAGTTCTGTATAAAAGAAAGACACAATAGGTTTAAAAAAAATTTCACAATAGGATGAAACACCCGACTGCGCCGGGGGATGCCCACCATTTTGACCTACAGCCTAAGGTCAAGATGACATCCGTGACTGAAGTTTTTTATATTTATTGTTACGCAATATTTTAATCGACTGATTACAGATGAAAATTTAAAGTGTCTTTTTATTGAAAATTACAAAAAATCTCAAAAAAATTACAAACAAAATTTTTTTTAATTACAAAATAAAAAATTACAAAAAAGATTCATTTTCATTACACAAAAGATCCAAAAAAATAACAAAAAAGGACCAAAAAATTACAAAAAAGAATTATATCCATTTTGTTGGGACACGCTAGGCCGGCAAGGCTAGATCGGCTCTGGTCCGTGCACACCTCTACTGGGACTAAACCAGTGTTTATTTTTGTACAAAATAAGGGGCGTTTTGTACACAATAAGCGATTCTTATCTTGTACAAAATCAATTTAACACCCTTTTGTACAAAACACCCATTTGTCATTTTGTACAAAAGGGTGTTAAATTGATTTTGTACAAGATAAGAAGCGCTTATTTAAAAGATTAGAACACTTTGTACAAAACGTCTCTTATTTTGTACACTGGACTAAACTATAGTTATAATACAATTGTATTTTTCTATTAATTGTATCTTTCTATTATTCCATTCAATGTTATACAACGTTATAAAAAATCTTAGAAATTGATAAGGTATTTTATTAGCATGTGAAATAATAAAGGAATCAAGAAATAGTGCGTGCTTATAGGAGCCTATCTTAAAGCTAAATAATCTCCAGTATTGATATTGATGTTGGCAGTATTTTTATTTGGTTCAAAAATCATTTCTATATAAAGCTATTGAAAAAAGTCTTTCTTTATTATTATACAAAATAATTTAGAGATGCATCGTTTTGAATAAAACTTTAGTACTACTTAGGCTTAGCGAGCCCATTTAACGTAATTTTTTTAGCCTTTTTTTCTTTGGAAATGACCTCTCTAGGGGTAACTTTATACGGGAAATCGATTGCGTGCATTGACAAAACTTGAAAACGATTTTGTTTCGGAAAATAAGCCGTACCTACTTCATAAGCATGTGATTCTTTAATTACATGTTTATGAAGTATATACGGCACATTTTCCAAAAAAACTCGTTTTTATGTTTTGCCAATACGCACTTTCGATTTCCCGCAATAAGTTATCCAAAAAAATGAAAATAACTTTCTAGAGAGGTCATTTCCAAAGAAAAAAGATAAAAAAATTTTTTTTTAAATAACGTTAAGTGGGGTCGCTAATCCTTAATAGTACCAAACTTTTTTTACACTTTTTTTCTTTTTTTACAATTATCAGCTTGGAATAAATTTATTACGTCCCATCACTGATCGGAATCCACGGCGTCCGGAGATTCTATTTTCCGGACCCATTTCCTGACTCCTGTTTGTGCACGTGATATCAAGAAAAAACTATAGAAAAAATTTTCTAGGCAATGATGCTTAAGTTGTCACTTAGCATCTTATTAAGTCTTTTATTTTTCTATGTCCAAAACATCGAAGCAGGAACATTCAGTGTTGACTATAATAATCGTCAATTTCTAAAAGATGGCAAACCGTTTCGGTATATGTCAGGATCAATTCATTATATGAGAGTGCACCCTGGTTTATGGAATGATAGACTGCAAAGAATTCGAGCGCTTGGATTCAATGCTGTTCAAGTCTATGTTCCTTGGAACTTGCACGAGCCTACTGAAGGAAAGTAAGATCTTATAATCCCTAAAAAAGTAATTGTCTAAACTATGTCTTAGCTTTGATTTCACCACACTTAATTTAACACATTTCTTAACGCTTGCCCAACAAAATGATCTTAATGTCTTGTTACGACCAGGTCCTTACATCTGTGCCGAATGGGAAAATGGTGGTTTTCCATGGTGGCTACTTAAATATGATGGTATTCAATTTAGGACTTATGATACAACGTAAGGGCTTGTTTTCTTATAGCGCTATTAGGTTAGAGGCAGTGACCAAAAAGTGTTGACATCCTGGCCTTGTACACTAGACCCGGATATGGTGGCATGCGTCTTTCGACATAGATCGTCATAGCTATCTGGGTTGAGTTGTCCGAGTTGAGTGATCCATGGGTTGAGTGGCCCTGGAGCCCTGAGGTTGCAATCTGGCAATTCTGCTCTTAGGCCCCGATTTCAAGAAAGGGGTGATTCCAAAGTCTTATAAGGAGGAGGTAACTCCAAAGCCTCCCAACGGCTTCTGGCAGGGATTTTCCCACAACTGGCCTATAAACTACTAGATAAGACTAGCAACAAATTGATTCGATTTTTAGCTACCTTGCAAAAATCCAAAATTATTACAACAAACTACTTGACATAGTCCAACCTCTACTTTATAAAAATGGCGGTCCAATTCTTACGATTCAAGTAGAAAACGAATACGGCTATGCCGGTGCTTGTAATCATAATTATACTGCTTGGCTGAGGGATTTGATTTGGAGCAAGGTGGGAAAAGATGTCGTTTTGACGACTGGTAAATAAATCGTTTTCGTAAAAATGTTTTCATTTTTTTAATTTGTTTTAGTCGATGGTGCTTTTCAAGAAAGAGATCTAACTTGCGGTACTGTTCCAGAAGTATTGGCGACAGTAGATTTTGGAATTACTAGTAATGGCAATATTGATAATTATTTCAGTCAACAGCATAAATTTAATAATGGGGGTAAGAAGCAACAATTTTTTGGCTATCAGGAACTCAGATCAGAACATCTTTACAGGGTGTCCCTAAAGTTCATGTACACCCTAATTAATTTCATGAGAATTTTCTTCATGACAAAAAACTTTTCACAAAAAGTGATGTTTTATAAAGTTGTTCCTAGAATCTCGACGAACAACTTTGTAGAACATCACTTTTTGTGAAAAGTTTTCTAAAAAACAATTTTAGGCCCTACTGTTTGTACGGAGTATTGGGTCAATTGGTTTACCATTTGGGGCCAAACAAATAATAATACCCCAAATCCAGCAAGTGTCGTTGACAACATGAATCACATGTACTATAATTGGAATGCTTCGTTTAATGTTTATATGATTCATGGTGGGACGAATTTTGGCTTCATGAATGGTGCTGAGACAAATGCTGCGGTATGAACAAATATAGGGGGTTTCCTTGCCAAGAGGAAAAAGTTCATCACCCAAAGCGCAGAAGACAAAAAGATTAGAAAAATTTGATTTTTTGGCAAAAATTCGACTGCAATTTTTGATCAGATCCCACTTCACATTTTTGTTGTTGAAAATGGACCTATCTAACTATGCTATAAGGATTTCATTATTTAAATTTTTTATTAAAAAATTCTTTAGATCACCACTTCATATGACTATGGTGCGGCTATTGCAGAAAATGGTGACATCACACCAACCTACAAAGCGGTCAGATCATGGATCCAGAATATTTCCGGTTGGCCACAACCACCATTGGACATACCCGCAAACAATCTGTAATTTTTTTCCTTCTAACCATTCAATAAATTTGTAGTGCATCCAACTATGGCCAAGTGACATTACAAAGAATCGGATCAAATTTGATTTCGACTCTGACTCAAATTCAAGAAACTTGTCAACAATCTCAAGATCCATTAAATTTTGAGCAGTTGGATCATGGATACGGTTATGTTCTATACACTACTACACTAACAGCTGGAGGAAAAAATCTGGTTGCTCCGAATATTCGGGATTATGGATATGTTTTTGTAAATAATGTTTATCAGGTAAAATATTTAATAACATATAAAAAGCGAAAAAGCAAGAGGAGAGAGGATAACCCTGTGTTCCTAGAAGGCACACAGGGTTTTTGGACCAAGCTTGTCACGTTTAACCTCTTCTAAAACTTGATTTAGAACCAAAATGGGTTTATCCTTGGTCACAACGCTGTAAATTCAATTGCCATAAATGCTCAAACTGGTGACGTTTTACGAATTTTGGTGGAAAATCGCGGCCGCAAGAATGAAGGTGTTGCTGATGATATTCACCGCAAAGTGAAAAATATCAAAAAATATTTTTAAAACTTCATATTCTTTTTCAGGGCCTCCACACTAATGTTACCCTTGATGGAGTTGCACTTCACAATTGGTATTCATGCGGAATCAATTTAACAAAAGCGGCGATTGATCAATTAGCCTCGAGCGTCATTAATGAAAACAAGGAAGCCATTCTCCCAGAAAAAGCAGCATCCACACCAGGCGTTTTTGTGGGGCAATTTGTGGCGAGTGCACTCCAAGACACATTTTTTGATTCAAGAGGTTGGGGCAAGGGACAACTTTTTGTTAATGGATACAACATTGGAAGATATTGGCCAACTGCTGGGCCACAGGTAACAATTGGCATAAAACATTTTTCTAATACATTTTTCTAGATGACTTTATATGTGCCCAAACCATATATACAACAAACGAATACTGTTTTATTGATTGAATTAAGTGGAGCACAACAGAATTATATCAATTTTATTGATCATGCTGTTTGGACAAATTAAAGTTTTTGTAATAAATATTATTTTTTTATTATTTCGTTGTAACGGCAGCAAAATATTATTCCATAATATTTCATCTAAAATATCTTTCACTCAATAGCCGTTAACACGCCACACTCAAGAAGCGTGGCCAAGCAGGTTTTCCTCGAAGAACTCTTTAAATGCATAGGATGAGAGTGTTATTAGAGGGAGTTGAGCTAGAGGATGTAGTTATAGTTAGTTGCTGTTGTATTAATGTCAGTGCCCCCTCTCTTATTAACCCTACAATACAGAGCATCATTAAAAGTGTTGCGATAGTATTACTATGATTAAGTACACACATGTATATATTTAATGCAGTGACGTAGCCACGGGGATAGGGGTACCGGTACCCCCTTACGGGGCGAAGGCTTGAAAAAAACATAAGGGTCCTCCCTTATGATTTAAAAAAATTTTTCTAGGGCTTGGTACCCCCTTAAAAAATTTGGTTGAAAATCGTGGCCTGTATCCCCTTAAAAAATTTCTGGCTACGTCACTGATCTAATTCCGGTTAGTTTGTAAAGGTTAAGCAGCATTGATCGATTCTGGTAAGCACCTTAGTCGCAACAGAAATTCATTTGGGGCTTCCATTAGTCACTTAACGAACTAGGACAGTAACACCACTTAAATTATAGTTACAATTGTATTTTCTATTAATTGTATTTTTTCAATTATTTCTTTGCATTGTTGCCCAAACATTGTAAAAAATTGATAAGATATTTTATTAGCACGTGAAATAATAAATGAATCAAGAAATAGCAAGTGCTTTTTAGGAAGCTATTCTTGAAGCTATCAATAAAATCCGGTATTGATATCGACGTTAGCAGATTTTTAGATGTTTTGGTTCAAAAATATTTCTATATAAAGCTATTGATAAAACCCCTAAAAAGGTCATTGCTAAAGAAAAAAAGGACCCATGGGGTTTTTTATACTTTCGAATTTTTCAATAATTCCGCTATAGCTTTGTAAGGCGTAGCCCAAAATAGTCGGATGTTTATTTTCAGCTTATTTGGGGTTGTCCTCGTGGCTATAAAGCATACAAATAATTTTTTAGACAATGATGTTGAAGTTGTCACTTAGTATATTATTTTTATTTTTCTATGTTCAAAACATTGAAGGAGGAACATTCAGCGTTGATTATACAAATCATCAATTTTTGAAAGATGGCAAACCGTTTCGGTATATCTCAGGATCAATTCATTATATGAGAGTGCATCCTGATTTATGGAATGATAGATTGCAAAGAATTCGAGCGCTTGGCTTCAATGCTGTTCAAGTCTATGTTCCTTGGAACTTGCACGAGCCTACTGAAGGAAAGTAAGATCTTATAATCCCTAAAAAAGTAATTGTCTAAAATATGTCTTAGCTTCGATTTCACCACACTTAATTTAACACATTTCTTAACGCTTGCCCAACAAAATGGTCTTAATGTCTTATTACGACCGGGTCCTTATATCTGTGCCGAATGGGAAAATGGTGGTTTTCCATGGTGGCTACTTAAATATAATGGAATTAAATTACGGACTTATGATACAATGTAAGATCTTGTTTTCTTATAGCACCATCAGGTTAGAGGCAGAGACCAAAAAGTGCTAAGATCCTGGTCTTGTACAGATCCGGGTACTCAACATGGGATCGTCATAGCTTCTTTTGTTCACAACCTTAAGCTTAGACCCTGATTTCAAGGAGGAGGCAACTCTAAAGTCTTATAGGACCACCCCTCTCCCGGCTCTTAGCAAGGATTTTTTAAGACTAGCAGCAAAGTGATTCGATTTTTAGCTACCTTGAAAAAATCCAAAATTATTACAATAAACTACTTGACATAGTTCAACCTCTACTTTATAAAAATGGCGGCCCAATTCTTACGGTTCAAGTAGAAAACGAATACGGCTATGCCGGTTCTTGCAACCATAATTATACTGCTTGGTTGAGGGATTTGATTTGGAGCAAGGTGGGAAAAGATGTCGTTTTGACGACTGGTAAATAAAATCGTTTTCGTAAAAATGTTTTCATTTTGTTTTAGTTGATGGTGGTAAACAAAATGCTTTAACTTGTGGTACTGTTCCAGAAGTATTGGCGACAGTGGATTTTGGAATTACTAATAATAGCCTTATTGATACTTATTTCAGTGAACAGCATAAATTTAATAATGGGGGTAAGGAACAATAATTTTAACACACTACCACTAAATCATCCACCAATGGGTGATGTAGGTGATGCCACACGTTGAGTGAAAGGTTGATGATATTGGGGTGCTATCACTTACTTTTCGTCCCCTGCTGTATCCTTCACATTAACTTGCTTCAGATCAATAAAATTGTTTTCTGCATTTTGGACAAAGTTAATCTCAATTGCCGTTCAAATAATTTCAAATGTTGACTCAATTTGAGGCCTTTGTGCATCCCTATTCGATGGTATCGATACTAGTAATGGTTGGTTCTCCTTCTGTCCAAAAGATTTTACAGAAACCTGCGATACATTGTGATCACAACGGATATAAAAAAACTATTTTAGGCCCTACTGTTTGTACCGAGTATTGGGTCAAGTGGCTTACCATTTGGGGCCAAACAGAAGGAAATACACCAGATCCACCAAGTGTTGTTGACAACATGAATCACATGTACTATAATTGGAATGCTTCATTTAATGTTTACATGATTCATGGTGGAACGAATTTTGGCTTCATGAACGGTGCTTATTCAACTTCAAAAGCTCCGGTATGAACAAATATAGGGATTTTCTCGCCAAGAGTAAAATGTTCATCACCCAAGGCGCAAAAGCAAAAAGTGTAAAATTGATTTTAAACAAAGAGGGTTTGATCCTCGGGGGTCGTAATTTTGTTTTAGCAAAAAAAAGTTACTCCGGTACACAAGCATGTTTCAGTGCTAGTTTTTTGTTGAAAAATGGGCCTCTTCAACTATGCCCTCCAATAGGCGTGTTCATTAGGTACATTTTTTATTTAAAAAATCTTTAGGTCACCACTTCATATGACTATGGTGCGGCTATTTCAGAAAATGGTGACATCACACCAACCTACAAAGCAATCAGATCATGGATCCAGAATATTCCCGATTGGCCACAACCACCTTTGGACATACCCGCAAACAATCCGTAATTTTTTTTCTTCTAATCATTCAATAAAATTGTAGTGCATCCAACTATGGCCAATTAACATTACAAAGAATCGGAGCAAATTTGATTTCTACTCTGACTCAAATCCAAGAAATTTGCCAACAATCTCAAGATCCATTAACTTTTGAGCAGCTGGATCATGGATATGGTTATGTTCTATATACTACTACACTTACAGCTGGAGGAAAAAATCTCACGGCTCCATATATTGACGATTATGGATATGTTTTTGTAAATAATGTTTATCAGGTAAAATATTTAATAACATATAAAAAGCAAAAAGAGCATGGGGAGAGAGAATAACCTTGTGTTCCTAGAAGGTACACAGAATGACCAAATTCGAATAATGATTCTTATGCTCATGAGGGGTGAATCCAGGCTGTGTTCTAGTGATGCCACGAAAAACGAACCTCGAGTTTTCAGGATGTTTCTGGAACCAGGCTTGTTCAGTTTAACCTCGTCTAAAATCTGATTTAGAACCAAAATGGGTTTATACTTGGCCTCAACGGAAACTCAATTGCCATAAATGCCCAAACTGGTGACGTTTTACGAATTTTGGTGGAAAATCGCGGCCGCATGAATGATAATTATGGTAGTAATACTCACCACAAAGTGAAGAATATCAAAAATATTTTTAAAACCCCATTCTTTTCCAGGGTCTCCGCACTGGTGTTACCCTTGATGGAGTTGCACTTCACAATTGGTATTCATGCGGAATCAATCTAACAAAAGCGGCGATTGATCAACTAGCTTCGAGTGTCATGAATGAAAACAAGGGAGCCATTCTTCCAGAAAAAGCAGCATCCACACCAGGCGTTTTTGTGGGGCAATTTGTGGCGAGTGCACTCCAAGACACATTCTTTGATTCAAGAGGTTGGGGCAAGGGACAACTTTTTGTTAATGGATACAACATTGGAAGATATTGGCCAACTGCTGGGCCACAGGTAACAATTGGCATAAAACATTTTTCTAATACATTTTTCTAGATGACTTTATATGTGCCCAAACCATATATACAACAAACGAATACTGTTTTATTGATTGAATTAAGTGGAGCACAACAGAATTATGTCAATTTTATTGATCATGCTGTTTGGACAAATTAAAGTTTTTGTAATAAACTCCAATTTTATTCACTATCTTTATCGACTCAACTTGAGTCATTAGCAACCGAACAGCAGACTCCCAGAGCTAATCAGGAGTTAGCGCAATGTGTTTTTGATGAGCGCGTGCTAAAAATCTGTGAAAGGTACAAATAAGTGAAAACATATGATATGTCGGGTGGAGGACTTTTACGCCCTTACATATGCACAACGACACTTGCGCACCCGGTTTTTGCGCCTCGACATATGCACCCCAATATTTGTGCCCCAATTTGGCACTCGACTTGTGCGCCCTTTTCCATTTTTAAAATTTTCGACCTTTTTTTAAACATATTTAACAAGTTGGGTGCGCATATGTCGTGAGCAAAATGTGAAAGTGCAAATGTCAGGGTCGTATTTGCGAGGGCGCAAAAGTCCCCCATCCGATATTATATTTATCAAAAAATCAATGTCTACACTATCTCTAAAAAAGTCAAAAACATAGAACTAAACATTTTATTTACTAAACAGATCTGTGACGATATTGTCAGACACTTGACTTGGTACCGTGACTTGAAGGTTTTTGATCTTTTTCATAGTACGCAAAATAGTCTCTTGACCATTTTGGTT
>JAQGBS010001273.1:0-16345 GCA_034698545.1 Acrobeloides obliquus | reverse complement strand
AGCCACATCCATTCACCGTGGAGCCGCCAACTGCCAGATAACCATGTGGGAAAATCTGAAATTGTTTTTTAAGCTAAAATATGTATACAAGGTGTTAAAAAACCGACATTTGGTCATTTTTTGATGAAATTTTTTTCTCCAAAATGGCTCATTAGGGGCATTTTTATGCGAAAAATCGATTGCGCGCATCGGAAACCCTTGAAAACGCGTCTCGGACCATGGAATATACGATTTTCGTTTTTTTTCTTACATCATGAATCATCACTGCCAACTGATCTCGGATCGCAAATTTTCTCCTTCTAGAATTATCCGTCTAAAAATTAACAATTCAACATAGTTATGCAAATTTCAGCTCCCCACCTGCTTGTTCAATTTGTAGTATATTATCAGCTGCTTATTGAAAATTTCGAACTCCTTGCTGTGCTCATTCACATATTCCCGGATACTTCTTAAAGTTCGACCCAGTCTTGCATCCAAATTCAATGTAACGCCATAGTTTCTTTGAAAGTAGCAGATTTTCTCGGGATCCAATTCTAAACGGGGCACTCCCCGAATTGGAAGTGGATTGGATGTGGATTGACGCAATTCAGGAGATTTCCGTAGATTTCCAACAACTACTTCGGGAGAATTGAATCTTTTTGATGAACTAGGATGATTCCAGTCGGATTCTATTTCTAATTCTTCACGCTCGAATTTCTTCCATACGATCGATTTTTGAGCACACGAGCCTTCAGAAGATGACTTGGACGATGATTGACGCTTCTCAGGTGAATTCCAGTGATATAACTCTTCCAAATTTTGTTCAGGAGTCTTCGGCTTTTCCCTCTCATCAGGTTCTTTTCGAATAAATTTTTCATTTTCATCATTTTTGCGACTTTTCTTCATGCTTGAAAAGTTGGAAGTTTGAATGGGATCAAATTCTAGCAAAATATCGTTAAATGGTGGGCTCATCGATAAAAAGAAAATTTTCGAATCAACCTAAATTTTTCAGTTTAAAAAGAATAATGAAAATTTTTGGCTATAGGATATTTGAAAAGGATTTTTCGAAATGGATCATTCGCAACAGATACAACACGGAACTTTCACATTTGTCACATTGAAAATAAGTTTCAAATTATCTTAGAGAAAATTTTCGAAGCTACTTCGTCTCTTATCGAAGCTACCCCATTGAAGGGCACTAGGACAATTGGCAACAGACAATTAGCAACGGACAATTGTAACTAAGTAACAAATTTCGGAACTTATGCACTTCGCCCCCCCCCCAAATTTGGGGGAGGGGCCGAAGTGCATAAGTTCCCAAATTTCACTAGTATACAATTGGCAACGGACTGCACTGAAGGAGCGATTTCTTTTTGCTTTGCCAATTGTCCGCTGCCAATAAATAAAAGCGTTGAAAATTGTCCACTTTTTCGTTGCCAATTGTGCTAGTGCCGTGGTCTAAAAATTGAACGTGGTCTAAAATCGAAAATTTTTCTCAAAATCACCCTATTCGGGGTAATTTGATGCGGGAAACACGTTGGCGATGTTATTTTTGCGTAAAAACGCTTCCATTTTTTAGAAAATCGAGATTTTTGCATATTAGCTTTTTCGAAATATACTTTCTTTGTCGAAAAATTCGATTTTCTAAAAGATGTAAAAATAACATCGCCTTTATTTCTGGGAAGAGATTGGGTGAAAGAGGCATTCCAAGCTTCAACAGAAGTGTTAGAGCGAATGCTGAAAGCGTGAATTGCTTCATACGAATTCCAAAATTGATGAGCGAATGACGGTTGGAACAAGCCGTTATCATTAAAAATGTATCGAATCTCATAAGTAAACATGCGAAAAATCCGTGCGCGTTAAATCTTTTGCGTACAATTCCGTTGAATTTATGTGCGGTGGATTCTTTCCTATTGCCAAAATTTTAAGATAAATAATCACATGGTCAAAAACCCATCGGAATGAAATATTTGGGGTACTAGTTTCCAATAGCGACCGACAAGGGAGTCTGAATCCAAAAATTTTTTCGGATTTTAATCGGGAAGCGTTGTCTGCCCCATTTATGCGGGGAATCGATTGCGCGCATTCTCGAGTCGTGAAAATACTTCCTTTAATTACCGGATTTAGGGTCGGGAAGTTGGTGTATTGAAGCGAAAATGGAAAAAAAAATCAACTTTCGATAAGTTTTTCTAGGAGAGGAATTGATTGTGCACATTTCTGATGCTTGAAATTCTTCATTAACCGATGTAACTTATTTTGCACTTCAAAATTATAATAAAGTAGTATTTCAGGTATAAAACCTGTCATATAACAAGTCAAGCAATCATCTAATCTGACAGAATACATAAAAAAAATCTCCGAAAAGTCGATCAAAACACAGATTTCAAGATCGGAAATGAGTGCAATCGCCTAGAAAAACCTATGGAAAGTCGGTTTTCCGGTAAAAGTTGATTTTTTCGATTTTCGCTTCAATACACCAACTATCCCGACCCTAAATCCGGGTAAAGGAAGCATTTCACGCCTCGGAAATGCGCGCATCCTGCGCATAAAAGCGGGGTAAACGACGCTTTTCCGGTTAAGATTTGAAAATTTTCGTATCTAGACCCCTGCGGTCGCTATTGGAAACTAGTACCAAATATTAAAATTTTTATTTTAAAAAAACTATTCATTAATATAAAAAATAATAACCCGATAAAAAATAGTGTTTGAAAGCAAAATATAAATACATTCATAAGTCACTTAGTTTATATAAGTGAACCTAAATGAGATAAGGGGCTGTCCTTAAATTAGGTTTGCAAAAAGTTGGATTTCGGACCCCCTTCCTCCGTTAGTTTTTTTCCTTAGAAAAATCTTAAAATTTTAATGGAGCGATAGATTTTCAGAGACTCCCTCCCCCTCTTGGCAAATGTAATTTAAGGACAGCCCCTAAGTGAATAGATATTATCAACAACAACAAAATCAAAATATGTAAATGAGCATAAATTTAACGGCAGCATAATTATTTTGTTGAGTAATTTGGAATGGGATTTTATATTTTTTGACTTCTACTATATTTATAACATAAACCATTCATTCCAAATTATCGGGGACTAGGACAACTAACAACAGTGGCGTAGCCAGGGGAACTATAGTTCCATCTAAAAAATAAAAAAATTTCTCTCTTGGTCCCCCATTACTATTTTTCACCAAAAGTTTCAATTTTTTCACTAAAATAGGCCATTTTTTCACCAAAAAAGCCCAAATTTGCACCAAAAATTGTAAATTTTTTTAGCATTTTCAGCTTAAAAACAAGCACTTGCGATACGGAGAATTCGAATCTGAAGGAGCTTTTTTATTTTGACCACAGAATGGAGAAAATCGACCCCCTATGAGTTGTCCTAGTCCTAAATTATCAAGAAACATGAAAGAAAGTATAGAAATATAGGAAAGAGTATATATAGGAATATAGTATAGGAAGAGTATATATAGGAATTGTATAAAAATGGCACTATTCATCAAGGTCTACAAATAGTCGTTGAATATGAGAACAACAACAACGGTTTATACTCTCAAAATTTTTGAAAGTAAAAAAAAATAAATTTTGTAGGTCTTCAAAATTAAAGCAAATTAACAAAAAAATTGCACATCTAAATAGTTATATAGGCGAACCATATTCAATTATTTTCTCCTAAAAAACAGAAATTTTTTTGAAAATTTATACTGTATCTGTTACGGGAAAAGAACTGGAGGATTTTCTTGAGTCAGAAAGTAATCTTGGATATGTGCAAACTTATCCAAGAAATTCTCAAAATTGTCTTGGCGCATGCCCGACGCTGCGTTATAGCCGCCAAATGGGTCCAAAACAAGGATTTTTTGGTGACGTGTCTTAGTGAACTTCTCTCTGAAAAAAATGTGTTTTTGAAGCAAATATTTTATTTTCAAACCATTTTTGAGATGGCACTTTAGAACCCCCTCAACTGGTGGAGCCAAAAAATTTATAAAAAAAAGAAAAAATGAGTGAAATTTTGAAAAACTTTTTTCTTTTTATAAGAAAAATCATTTTGAAAAAATTTTCAAAATGATTTTTCGGCTCTAATGCACTTTAGGCGTCCTATCGATTTTTAGGCGTCCTATAGATTTTTAAAGGGGGGTGGGGAGTAAAATTTTTTCTGAAAATTTTTGTAAAAAATACGTTCGTAGGGGTAATTTTATGCGAAAAATCGATTGCGCGCATCGAAAAATTCTGAAAAATTTTTTCGGGGGTCAAAAATTGAAAAAAATGCGTCAAAATTAGGGTTTATAAGTTTTAACCCCAACAAAATCATTTTTAGGGGTAATTTTGTGGGAGAAATCGATTCCGCGCATCGAAAAATTCTGAAAAATTTTTCATGCTTTGGGAATGCGCGGAATCAATTTCTCGCACATCATTTTTAGGGGTAATTTTGGGCGAGGAATCGACGGTTTTCTCATAAAAATTCGAAAATGTTTGATTTTCGCTTCAATACATTGACCTCTTGCTTGAATCAGGGTCAAGGAAGCATTTTCATGCTTTGGGAATGCGCGGAATCAATTTCTCGCACAAAATTATCCCTAAAAATGATTTTGTTGGGGTTAAAACTTATAACCCCTAATTTTGACACATTTTTTTCAATTTTTTGACTCCCGAAAAATTTTTTCAGAATTTTTCGCAATCGATTTTCCGCATAAAATTACCCCTAAGAACGTATTTTTTATAAAAATTTTCAGAAAAAATTTTACTCCCTCCTTTAAAAATCTATAGGACGCCTAAAAATCGAAAGGACTCCTAAAAATCGATAGGACGCCTAAAAATTTTATTGGACGCCTAAAAATCGAAAGGACGCCTAAAGTGCATTAGAGCCGATTTTTCTCAGGGGGTATTGTAAATAAGTGCATTTGAGTTCAATTTTGATTTAAAATAATGATAATGGAGTAGATGTAAACGCACTGATCAAGATTCTGGACAAAATTTTGTGTCCAGAAAACCATTTTTCCAAGCTAAAATTTAAACTCAAAAATATTTTTACACGACTTAAAAGTTCAGCAAGAAAAAAACCTGGAAACCGCTGAGCCCTTCCAAATACAAATTCCTTTATTTGCATAATCAAACATAGAATAATAAGTGACGAAGCCGAGCAATAATTCTCCAATCGTTTGACTGTTCGACGGCTTTTCTAAATTTTTGAAAAAATTCTTAAAAATCGGCTATAACTCTACCCGGAAGTGGATGAGGCAAATTATCACTAAAACGAATTTCATGCACAGGTCTGTCGCGATGAAAAAATTCCGGATATAGGTATTGCAGATTCGGCAAAATCGGCGGCGAAGCAACACATTGCAGATAATGGACTACCATAATCAAATAAGCAAAGCTAAAATGGTATCTATTGATAAAAAAAATTTTAAATAAAGCATATATACCTTCCAGGATAGCCATTTCGAACACCACGAATTCCCACTATTTTGGTCCATTCTTTAACAAGCAACGATAAAATTCTTGCCCTTGGATCGATTCTAAAAATATAAAGGAATAAAATTTTTTTAAATCCATTTTCCAACAAATATTTTAATATATAAGCTTAAAAAACAACAAAAAAACAGCACCTCAAATAATGGCTGATCAAAAAAGTGCCACGAATAGAATTTTCATTGTTGATCTGCAAGTCCACTTTGATGTGATAGAATGGTTTCTTCAACGATAGTTTCAAGATTGGATGCTAAAAAATCAAAAATTTTTGAAAAAAAATCGAATTTTTTTTAAAAAATTCAAAAAATTTGAGTATGTTTATCCAATTTTTGACACAAAATATGGTTAAAAATTGATTTTTTTAAAATTTTCACCAAAATTCGTCTAAACAATGGCTATTTTTGCCCAAAAATGCAAATTTTTTTTGGTCATTTTTGATGAAAATTAACCATTTCTGGTCATTTTTTAAATGAAAAATTGGCAATTATTGGTCATTTTTAATGGAATTTCGCATTTTTCACCAAAATTTTCCCAATTTTTCAACAAAATTTCACATTTTTTTCACCCAAAAATGTCATTTTTTGAGAATTTTTAGCTGAAAAAAATTTAAAAATACTCTAGCATGGAGAATAAGTTGCGAATGCTCCACAATCGAAGACCGTCGAACAGAAGACTCTTCAAATATTTGATGCATTTTTTGGAGGATTCTCTCAGCATTACTATAATAAAATTGGTACTAGTCAGCCAACAATTTGTTTCCTACCTGCCATGGCTCTCCCACGGAACATCTTTCTCCTTCCTGATCACAGTAATATCCAAATCCGAAGTTTTCAATCCTGATCCGTTATGGGAAGAGCCAACCATATAAACTTTAGCATCAGCGTACTCCTAAAAACTTGAGTCGACCTTGGAATTTTTTGGAGAAAATACCATCAAAAATCAATTTTTGAGCCAAAAAATTAAATTTTTTGAACAATTTTATCATCAAATATCAATTTTTTTAAGTCAAAAAATCAGTTTTTTATCCAATTTTATCATCAAAATCAATTTTTTTTTAAGTCAAAAAATCAAATTTTTTTTGAACATTTTTACCTTTTTCACCAACTCTTTAACATGAGCCAACACTTCGAGCTTTTCATCTAACAAGTTATTATCCTAAAAAAATAGCCCAAGTTTACAAAATCACAGCCAACCTGTTGGATATTTCCAATGAGTTGTTGGATATCCTTATTAAAATCTTCAAATTCAGTCAGAAATTTCTTCTTATACATGTCAACATCGTCATTGACAGAAGTGGCTTGTTCGGCAGAAGTAATTCCCTGGTTATAGCGATTTCTTGGATAAAAATGAGTCGAGCTATGAGCATTCGTAGATGGGAAGAAAGCACTATGAGGTGGGTGGTGGTCATTGCAATCACCAGAATTCTTATCTCTTGGATTATATGAGCCGCTAGGTGAATAAGCAGTATTGTAGTTGATTCGAGTTATGTTGGAGTGCCGATCGGTAGAAGAACGAAATGGAGTCCGCACATTTGGTGGACTGTTACTGGCGTTGTTGTACTCCGGTGAGCGATGAAATGGATTGCGAATTTCAAGAACGGGTTCAATTTCACGACTATTTGATTTGGTGCCATCATCTTGCTCTTTTCTAAAATCTCGAATTTCCATAAATGGATCCGAATGGTGGCCATCTGAATCCAATCTCTTCTCCATAGCAACAAATTCTTGTTCATTTCTTCGCCGTGGTGTCGAATGATCAGTGCGAATCAATTGATTAGACGTTGAAGGCATATTTTGGCTTCTAGAAAAATTTTTTCGAAAAAAATGAAAAAATATACCTCAAAATTTTCAAAAAACCTCCTACGCCCATAGGTGCGTAAGATTCCATTTCTTCAATTGGTTTTGTTGGAGCCACTGCAGATTGTTCTCTAAAAACAGCACGACGATATTTGTTAGAACGTTATGAACTATTTTTAAGGTGAACCTATTTTCAAAAACGTAAGTTTGGTCATTTTTTGATGAAAAATGAAAATTTTTTTAATATCTTTTACCTTAACGCCTTCAAAAATCCTCCAACACCCATCTGTGCAGTGTGGGAAACAATACGCTCTGGGGGCTTGGGAAACTGGAAATTTTGACTTGGAAATTTTACGACGCCAAAAGTTGAGCAACTGCTGCTGCTGATATTGTTCTGGGGCTCTTTTGGAAACAACGGTTCGTTCGAATAACTGTAAAAGGGTGAAACAAATTTTTTTAAGCGCAAAATTACCGTCTAGCCCAATGGTTGAATGGATTATTTTGAGCAGAAATGTTTGGAATACTATTAAAAAAATATAGTAAAAAATTCTCGACTCAATTTTACAGGGTGAGGACAAAAAACCGTACTTATACGTTTTTGGCAAAAATTTTTCAAAAATCACCTATAAGGGTCTGTGAAGCGTTTTCAAGGGTTTTCGATGCATGCAATCAATTTCTCGCATGAAAATACCCCTTGAAGAAAATTTTTGAAAAATTTTCACCAAAAAACGCAAAAGTACGGTTTTTTGGCTCATCCTGGGCCAGTCCTTGCCTCAGGCAGCAGTTAATGCGTGACTAAACAGCTGCTGCGCCGCAGCTACTGTTTGGTCCACGCAAAAGCTGATTGGGTCACGCAGTAGCTGCGCCGCAGCGCGCAGCAGCTGTTGTCTGAGGCAAGGACTGGCCCCCTGAAATATGGGTGCCCAGGTTTGCTCAAAAATTTAGTTTTTGATCCATTTTTAGGTGCATTCTCGTCACTTTTTAGTGAAAACACATACTCAGGTGGAGATAGATTCGATTCCATAGAATTTTTTAGTTGTTGTTCGTGTAGAAGCGAGTTTAAACCTCGAGGAGGTTCTTGTGTTGGATTCAAAATTTTCGACGCTGCAGCCATCGCATTTCGAAGAGCGGAATCCGTTGGACGAGATTTTTCACGACTAAAAAATATGCAACAAACAAAATAGTATGATGGAAAATAAGGATGCACAAGTTACAAAAAGTGAACATCCTTGTAAGTATCCAGAAATATGCGAATTTTGAGCACAAACAGCGACGTATGTGACCAAAATTAGCCATGAAAAATGGCATATTTTGTTCATTTTTTGATGAAAATTTGCTATTTTTCATTTTAAAAAATGGCTATTTTTGGTAATTTTTTGTAAAAGATGGCAATTTCTGGTCATTTTTTTAATGAAAATTAACCATTTTTGATCTTTTTTTAAATGAAAAATGGCAATTTTTGGTCATTTTGTTAATTTCTTGCCGTTGTCAAGGATTTTTTTTATCACTTTCTGTAACTTGTTTACGAATTTCCTTGTTTATGGATACCTTATTCCTATAAACTCCGTAGTCAATTTTGTCGGTGTAACCATTTGTGACGACGATGCAAGATTTGCCAAACTTGTAGAGCTCGTTGTCACAAGTCGATCGTCAGTAGAAGTTGCTCCTGACCAAAAAGTTTTAGTCTTCCTGCTTGTTGGGTATTCAATTTTCTCCTTAGTCACTCTGGCTTTGTAGTAAGATCTTCCATCAAAATTTTGACAATTACGATCTTCACCAGCATAGATTACGCTACTGAAAATTATACGTACAATTTATTGACATAGGACAAAAACCCTACGCTCGAACTGGAGAAGTATTCTTTAAATAAAATGGATTCGCATCAGGCTTAACAATACGAAGTTCATTTTCAGTAACAGTAGAGTTGTAAATTGGCTCAGAATTCCATGGATCTTGTTCAGAAATCATTGGTTTTAGCGAATTTTTTGGCCGTGGAGGCGTACGAATTGGAGTTGGGGGTCGATTTCGGCATGATTTCAGGATTTTTACTGGTTGCTCTTTTTCATCGTCGCTTGAAATCCAGCCATTTTGAAAGGGCATTGCTCGTTTTTGTGTTGGCTTTTTACTAGGCCTAAACTTGTTGAGTTAAAGCTGATTTAAAAAATAAATAAAAAATCAATCATGAGACAAATAGAAAAAATACTTGTTATGCAAACTTGGTCCAGTTTCTTCCAAAATCTCAATATCAGAATCATCACCAATCGTTACGACATAGTCATTATTTCCAACTGAATTATCATATGTCACACTTGAACTGGGCTCCAACATATTCGTAGAAATCTGGGTTCGTACCATTGCTTTGCTCGGAGTAACAACACGAGACTTGGACACATTTGAAATCATTCTTCTAGGCGAATATCTGGGCGTTGTAGTGCCAGAATTTGAACTTGAACCAAGACCCGAAGATTTGCGACGGCGTTTTTTATCTGGAATAGGCTCTGCCAAATAGACCGTAAATTCACTGGTCGGCTCGAATTTGCAATCTTGAGAATCTGAGATATAACCAGTATCGTGAAAATCGTAATCGTAGAAATCATCATAATCCATGGATGGTTGAGAAGGGTGCGAACCTTGGGAGCTTCTTGGATTAGCTTCATAAATGGGTAGCGGTAGTTGAACACCATCCTTCAGCAAGTCAGCTTCATAAGTGTCCGGGTTGAGGCAAAACCAAGGATCGGTTAAGAGAGCATGTGGATAATTCCAATCGATGACTTTTTGCTAAAAAATCATTTTTGTGTTACATATTTTTTGCCAAAAATGGCGTTTTTAGTCATTATTAAGCTATTTTTTGCCATTTTTATGCAAAATTTTTGCCAAAAAATGCCATTTTTTAACCCATTTTTCACCCTTCGGTCGAAAAATTGCAATGGAAGGGGTTAGGCCTCAAAGTGCAAGAAAGGTCCTCCTATTCACCTATAGGTTTCGACGCCTCGGGCCCCAACGAAGCTATAGCACTGATTGTATCGGGGGAGGAAGAAATTCGGGTAATTTTGACAAAGTTCGGGAAATAGGTATTGTTGACCGGCGAAATTTCGGAAATTTTATTTACGTGTGAGCATTCTCCAAATCCTCTTCATAGAATACAAATTTACACATAAAGTACACATTAAAAGAGTGTGATCACGAGAAGATGTTTCTTTCGGATTCTATTCTTAGGCGACAACGGGATGCTCGACGATAGCCGCTACAGCGCTGACAGGCAGGTTTATTTTGCCAAGCGAAGATGTAGACTTGAACGCATTCGTCGGATCATTCCCTTTTGGCGAACTGCATCACAAACTTGTCCTCCTTGGGCGGGCTTCGCATGATCTCGAACTCCATCGACGCCTGCAGCTCCACGAATCCGTAGACGGGCTTCACACGGTAGTTGTCGTTGTTCGTTGCCTTCACCTTAAATATCAAATGCTTCTCGCCCAAGTTTGTGAAAGCATGATTGGAGACTCCGCCACTCGCAGGGACCAAAGCCACAGCCGATTCGGCGTTGAGAGCCATTTCGACGGAAGCCGCTTGAAAGATTGATACAAAGTTGGAGCATTGGAGCGTTACACGTAAATAAAATTTTTGAAATTCCCCCGAACTTTTGCCTAACAATTCCTATTCCTCGAACTTTATTTTCCCCTTACGATAGGCGGATCCTCTTCTTTAGATATCTTCGATAAATCCACTAGCAAATTCTTTACAGGCTTTGGCATTGTTCCTTCCTGACGTTTAAACATCTGGTTAAGGATTCTAAAATTAAGCATACATTGACTAAAAATCTTCTCAAAAGCACATGTAAAAAATCACAAAAAAGCTGTTGCTTTTTTTCTTTTTCTTTTGGCGCGCTTTTTTTAAGGCTGCGGTCAAGCATGTTGAAAAAGTTATTGAAAAGTTGTTGAAAAATGTGCAAAAAAATTAAGCTCCAAGCGGGATTCGAACCCGCGACCCTTTTGTTTTTCGACAACTTTTTCGACAACTTTTTCAATAACTTTTCAACAACTTTTTCAACATGCTTGACCGCAGCCTAATAGTGGTATAAATTGCTTTAGGAAAGTTGTTGCGAATAAAAACACAGGTGTTCTCAACTTTTTTTTGTCTAGAAAAAATCGATAAAAATGCAAAAAGAAAACATCTTCAAAGAACATATAAGCTTGGTATAAATAAAAACGAGTAGAACATATGAAATTTTGGCAAGGAGACATTTCCCAAGTTAGCCTCAAGGCATATTTTTTCGGGGCTATTTGGGTATGTTTTTTGTACCCACGGGGAAATTAGCCCCGAAAAAACATGCCTTGAGGCTAACTTGGGAAATGTCTCCTTGCCGAAATTTTTAATAAAAGCTAAGAAATAAAATTTTATTTTATAAAAATTTCCCTGATAGGTTAATGAAAAATCACAAAATACATCACAGGAAAAAATTGGCATAGTTGGGAAAGAGGGTCAGTTTTAGGAATGGTAAAACTGATCTTTTTATAGTCAATAAACTGAAGAGCCGAGCGGCGCTCGGCCTCGCGCGTTTCTAGTGAGCGCCTGCAGCGCTTGGCCTCGCTCTCGAGCGGTCCTTCATCATGGGCAAGGTGGGGATACTGGACTCCAAAATACGAATAGAATTAGCGTTTTTCCTACAAGAATACGAATTTTTTCCAATAAGACGAATTGAGGGGGGACAGTCCCCCTTTACCTTGTATATTTATAGTCCTTTTGGAATTCGCATAAACATGTTTAAAACATCCTAATGTATTTGCATACCACTTCCTAGTCTTCGTATCACGTTTATAATAACGTGAAAATTAAAAATCGATTTTCTAATTTTTTCAATGGGGTACCCTCCTCGATTTTGGTGTAAAAAGTCTTAGAATTTCGTCCTCTTCACAATGGTATATCGAGTGAACGGTGTATTGGTTCGCACCTTCAAAAGTTAGTCCGCATGAGGGGATTAAACAGACATTATTCCTTTTATATAAGAAGATGCTCTCTAAATACAGGGTGTATCAAATTTGGGCAATTTTTTCATGTTTTTTCGACCCAAAATTTTTTTCAAAAATGACCCTATTAGGGCTAATTTTATGCGAGGAATCGATTGTTCGCATTCCCGAAGCTTGAAAATGCTTCCCTGACCATGATTCAGAGAAATGAGTGTTTTGTATTGAAGCAAAAATAGAAAAATCTAGGGTTTCCTGCCTCAAAATCATAATTCTGGGGGTAATTTTATGCAGGGAATCGATTACGCGCATTGAAAATGCTTCCATGATACAGGAAAATTAGTGCATGTTTGATTTTCACTTCAATACACACATCTATTTCCCTGAATCAGGGTCAGGGAAGTATTTTCAAGCTTCGGGAATGTGCGATTTTTTTATAGACCCTGTAAATGGGAACATATATTTCCTGGTCATGCCAGGATATAAAAAAATACATAAAAAGTAAAAATATAGAATCTTCTAACTCGAACTTTCTGATGATTGCTTGGCTTTATTATAGCAAAAGAAATGGACAATAGACCCATTTGAGTCGCGTACAAAGGCACTAAAACATAAAAATTTACAGGGTGTTCCAAAAAACCGCTATTTGGTCATTTTTTTGGCAAAAAATTTTCAAAAAATTTTTTTCTTCTAAAATGACTCAGGGGTATTTTTATGCGAGAAATCAATTGCGCGCATCGAAAAATCTTGAAAACCCCTACAAGACCATGAAATATCCGATTTTCATATTTTGGAATTCATACTGAAAAATATGAAAAATGGATATTTCCTGGCCTGGGAGAAGGTTTTTCGATGCGCGCAATCGATTTCTCGCATAAAAATACCCCTAATGAGTCATTTTGGAAGAAAAATTTTCGCCAAAAAATGACCAAATTGCGGTTTTTGGGAACACCTTGCATTTTTTATTATCTAACATACCTATTAGCAATTTTCTTTTTACACATTGAACACTCGACGGTGTAATCAATGACAATTTTAGCCGATTGTAGCTTTTTTAGATGAGTTTGGCATTTTTCTAAGGCTAGTTTCGAAAGGGCTAGGTGCATAGTGAGCTGAAAAATATGCTGTACAAATCACACTAAAAAATCAATCCGTTACCGATGAAGCCTTGTTTTTCGTAGCTTCTAAAACGGCTTCTAATGCATTCCATACCATATTCAATGGGGTATCCACGGGGATAAGTGGAATGGCTTCGACTAAAAATTTTGGAAAAAATGAAATTTTTAGAGAGTTCGAGTGCGTTCTTGCAGGTTTACTTTGAAAATTTAGTTGATACATTTTTGTGGAATTATTGTTTAGAGGTTTTTAAATTGACCCTGATTTTCAGGAATTTCGTGTCAATAACATGAAAATTCAAAAATCATAAAGAATTATTCTAAAAATATCATACGATAACGTTTTCAACGCAGTAAAAAATCTCTAAATGACCACCCATATTACTCAAATTGAAAATTTTATTGGTTGACCCTGATTTTCAGGAATTTCCTGTCACTAACTAGAAAATTTTAAAAACTATAAGGATTTTTTTTTAAATCATCGCCAGCATGTTCAGCATAATCAAAAATCTCTATACGACACCATTGTGCAACAAAAAAATACTTGTGTTAATCCGAGCAGCATGACATCTCAAAATTCTCAGCGCTTCATTCACATTTGGTTTCGGCGTTTTGGCCAAATGTGTTTGAATTTCAGCTTTTGATGGATCAATAGGGTTTGTATAGGCTTTGAACAAGGTCAAGAAAACCTAAACATACTTAAAAAATAATGCTCGGAACTATTGCCGATCAGTAGGGGGGTCACCCTAGGGTCAAAAATCGAAAAAAAATTTCTAAAATTTTAAAAAAATGATATATTTAGGGGTAATTTTATGTGAAAAATCGATTGCGCGCATTCCCGAAGCGTGAAAACCTTTGAAAAATCAGTAAAAAATTAAGTTTTAAAGTCAATAAATGTGAAAAAATGGGTAAAATACGTATTTTTCAATTTTTAAGGGTCAAACAAAGATTTTCATGCATTGGGAATGCGTGCAATCGATTTTTCGTATAAAATTACCCCTAAATATGTCATTAAAAATTTTTTTTTGATTTTTGACCCTGGGGTGACCCCAGGGTCCCCTGATCTACAATAGCTTCTAATGTTCTCATACAAACCTGGGAGTTGATAGGATCCTTCGGGTCATAATACTTGTTACAATGCCTTTCAGCGGCTTTGTAGTCGAGTAGGACACTTGTATAAATAGCCAAAGCCTCTTCATGCATTTTTAGCCGCCCATAAACAATTGCTCGTTCTTCCAAAATATCTTTAAAAAAATTTTTAGAGAAGGGGTAAAAAGAATAGGGTGGGCCAAAAAAGTGGCTTTTTAAAATATTTTTTGGACCCGGCAATTTATATTTCTAAATATGAGCCCTCTAGGGTAATTTATGCGGTAAATCGCTTGCGCACATTCCCGGAGATTGAAAACGCTTCCCTGGCCCTGGTTCAAGAAAAAATTGGTTTTGAAAAATTATTCCTAGAGCCTCTAGGCTAGAGGGCTCATTTTTAGAAAAATAAATTTTCAGATCCCAGGAAATAAAAAAGTCATTTTGACACCCTGTATAAAAATTTGCATACTATTATTTAAGAGATAGAGAATCTTTTGTGGATTATATTCATTCGAAAACTCCAAAAATTTCATCAATTTTCTTCTGTAAATTCCCAATTCTCCTTCTTCAGCTCCACCTTTGATCATGTTTTCGTCTAAAAAAGTAATCGTGTGTAATAAAAAATCTAAACATAAGTGCTTATTTTTATATTTTTTGCCATCCAAGTGCTAGAGAGGCCTCTTCCAAAAATAAATTTGTTTAATACAAAAATCGAACAATTGTTTTTTCTAATTTTCGTATTCCCAAAAATGAAAATTTTCATGTAGAGGGGACAACAAAATAATTGCCCACACTAAAAAAATTCTTTTGGATGATATATAGTTTAAGGTAATGTTCTCGATTTTGCCAAAACCGACTCAAATCAACTTGTCTTGATGAGTAATGACCAAAAAAAGTGTCGGGCGAACTTTTTTGGGGGTTTTGGGTCCAACATGTCCTATTTTAAGGGTTTTTCTTGGTAACCAGGTTGAACTTAGTATGCCAGAAAATTGAAACGATTGAACGAATATTACAAAATTCAAAAATTTAATTTTACGCCACACATAAAAAGAGGAAAAACTTACTGTCAGATAATGCATGGATATAGTCTTTCATAAGCACCGTAACTTTGGCAATATATTGTTCTAGCAAAGCTTCATGAAATTTGGGTCTTTTTTCATGCCATTCATAAATTAGGTGTTCCTTAATTTTGAGTGTTTATTTAGTGGATGCTCTTCATTCACATTTTGAAGACGAGTCAACAGTTTTCCTCCAAATTTCCGGGGACAACTGCTGACCATAGGGAGACAAACAGGAAGAAGAGAGAGGGGGGGTCCTGTGCTGCTGACTCGTTTCTTTGGAAATGGGTAAAATATTAATTGTTTTACCAAGTAAGGAATAATAGCAGCTACACATTCTTTCGCCAAAAACGACAGCACTTTTTCACGATCCCATTTTTTCACTTGTTCCGCATCGTTTGTAGCAAAAATTTGTACACCCATCTCTAAATTTTCTGCCAGAACCCATTGAGAGTATTCGAAAATCAAGGGGAGGTTATCCGGTCCAAGGGTTTGTAAATATTGTACGGTACTTTCATGACCGAAATGTTCGCTATCTTCATTTTTTGCTTCAGTTTTGAGCAAGTCGAGTGCTGAAAAAAGGAGGTAAAAATTGTTCGAATTTTTACGACCTACCTTTTCTATGCATTTTCTTTCTTTCGTATAAAATAAACATTTCTGCGTACTTTTTCTTGTCTCGTAAAGCTTGTTCAGCTTCTCCGATAATACAACTATTGTCGGGGAGTCGAAGAAGCGATGGAACCAACATTGGTTTCGTCTAAAAATTTTAGCTCAACATGATCTTTATCATGATTCCATGATGATTCAATTACCGTATTTTCTCTAAAATAACGGCATGCCGTTATTTTTTTCAACCCTTCGTCAGACTGCCGTTATTTTAGAGACT
>JAQGBS010001272.1:0-16347 GCA_034698545.1 Acrobeloides obliquus | reverse complement strand
AAAACAAAAAATGCTCCATTTTTCATGATCTTTCCGAATATATCATTTTTCATATGGTTGTAAATTAATGGACTGGTCCTTTAAGCCAAGCCCAACATCGTTAGTCCAAAATGCGAAGCGACTTATGATTATCTGGAAAAAATGAAAATCTTACACAAAAAACTGATCTGAATTTAACAGAAGATTCTCAACAAGTTCCATTCTTTCCTCAGTCATAGCTCTTTTTGGACGCCCACTATCATGTTTTCGTTGAACACTGCCGTTTTGCCCTTGAATCTTCGTACACGCGTCATAAGCCGCCGATTTTTTTCAATCTCTGGCACCACAAAACGGATTAGTTCCACAATATTTCAATATTTGTAGTCCAGTCAATATTTTTCAATTTTTAGGGTAACCTCCTAATTTTTTTATTTTTTCAAAATTTTTTGTTAAAAATAATATTTCCATCGTGTTCCCCATGTCAAAAAACCCATGAGTACAAAAAATTTGCCAATTTAGAGAACTTTTTGAAATTCGCATATTTTTCAATTTTTAGGAGGTAACCCTTATTTTTAATTTTTACAAAAAAATCATTATATTACTATCGTGTTCCCCATAGTCAAAAACCCCCGAGTACCAAAAATTAGCCGATTTGGAGAACTTTTTGAAATTCGCATAATTTAAATTTTTTTAAGGGGTAACACCCTAATTCTTAATTTTTACAAAAAATAAAAAAGAATCATTATCACCATCATGTTCCCAATGTCGAAACACCCCAAGTACAAAAAATCAATGCGTGAAACGCTAAAATAGCTGAGATACGGCGCCCCCCCATGTGATTTATTTCTGTAACTTTTCGTTTTATTTTTTAACTTTTTAAAAAATAATAATTTATTTGCTAAATTCAAAGGAGGACTCGACAGGATCCTAAAAATGTAATAAATTTTTCATATTAAAATTTTTTTAAAAACCTCTTCATAGTCCGAGTATGAAGTCACAATAGGGTGAAACTCCACGGCTGCGCCGGGGGATGCCCACCCTTTTGACCTGCAGCCTAAAGTCACAATAGGATGAGCCATCCTCTTCCAGCTGCGCAGGGGATGCCCATCTTTTTGATACAGCCTAAGGTCAAGATGACATCTTCGACTGAAGTCGACCGATTACAGATGAAAATCGAAAAGTGTCTTATTGAAAATTACAAAAATCTCCAAAAAATTATGAAAATTTTTTTTAAATTACAAAATAAAAAATTACAAAAAAGGACCATTTTGGTTACAAAACGACTCAAAAAAATTACAAAATAGGACCAAAAAATTACAAAAAAGAATTATATCCTATAATTATCACTTAATTTTTTATTTTCCTTCATTTAACAAAAGTTACAAAAATAAATCAAAAAAGTTACAGAAATAAAATTTATCGGGCGCCCCTATGAAAAACCTCTTTAAAATGGGATCTTTTAACCTTTTTTAAGGGTTACTCCAACTTTTTTTGTTCCTTGCACACCTACCCCATACCTGCTAACTTTTAAAAAAGACCGCATGTCAATCCAATTTACCGTTCCCGAGATCTCGCGCTTACGTACGTACGGACGGGGACAGGAATAGGTTTTTTATATTTATGATATCTCGTTGTACACTATAAAAATTCCTCGTTACCATGTCGCGGAAGAAGCCTCTACTGCGAAAATTTGAAAAAAATTCTTAAAAAATTGAAAAATTTGAAAAACATAAAAAATGTGCTTTCAAAATAAAGTACATTGTGTTTTCATTCTATAGATCATATCAAGAGTCGATAAACATTTTTTCCATTTAACATGACCGATTATTTGTACAGTCGAACATTGTCTGTGCCAGTCAAGGTGTGATTTTCATAGAAATCTGTGATCATAAAAAGGGCAAACGGAGTCGTTATAGCGAGTCGACTGTAACGGATTTGAATTGAATAACAAACATTCTAAGCCAAACCTAGGCAATAAATACAAGTTGATATCTGGGTTTGGCTAGTCGAATGAAAAGATTTATGTAAGACATAAAATTGTTGGGTGATCTGTGAACGTCCAAGAGTACAACAAATACCATATATAAGAAACATGAAATCTCAATGTCTTGTGTTAAAAACCAGTGTTCCATGTGGTTACAAGGTCTCAATTTTTTTGTAATTTTTGAAAAGTTTCAACACCATAATATTATGAAGAGTGTGTTTCAAAAAGTTTAGTCTTGGAGATAATAACACCTAAAGTTTTTAACTGAATGCTCAAAAATTTAGGACTCTTTACTTTCTTTACCATATCTGATAGGGCCTCAAAGCTTTTACCATATCTGAAGAATTTTGGATCTCTTTCATATTATGTTATAAACTTATACAGTCAAGCTTCTATACCTCAACCCTTCTATAGACATACGCAATAACGGGACGATTTTTCTTTAGATCTCAGTTCCTTTAAAGGAGGTGCCGTTTGAGGCCCTATCTCCGAAAAAAATTTTTTCCAAATTGGCTGATTTTTGGTACTCGGGGGTTTTCGGGCACGAGAAATCGATTGACGCAAACGGCATTCCCTTTTTTCAAGTTCAGAGTTCTGAAAAAGTTTTTGTGACCCCCTAAATTTTTGAGTAAAAATTTCGATTTTTGAGAAAAAAATTCCATTTTTGAGCAAAAACCTCGATCGAATTTTTTGATTTGCGATATTTTCCGGATAAGGGGTTTAGAAGCGTTTTCTCGCTTTGGGAATGCGCCAATCGATTTCTCGCACAAAATTACCCCTATAGGGGTCTTTCCATAGGTCACCAGTAGGGGGGGGGGGTACACCGGTCCCTCAGGATGGATGGATGCGTTCATTCAAATATGTTAAATGGTTGATCAGAAATTTTGTAGCGGAAAAAATATTTGAAAACACACAAGAATTTAGTTCCTTGTTTTAAGTGATTTTTTATCTTTATAGACACCATAAAATCAAACATCTAAAATCATTACCTGGTCAGCACACAAACCAAGACTAGATTCATGTGAATCTCTATGTGATAGTCACATTTACATATGCAATTTTAGTGAACTTTTGTGCTAAAAGTACGAAATCAAAGCCTGTACTTTGGAAATTAAGGAACTATTAGAACACAAATTCAAATTTCGTTGACAACCAAGGTAATAGACTATAGGTTGGATGATTTTATGGAATTATCAGCAGACTTCATAGTTCAGATTTGTATACATAAGGAGGCCGTGAAAGCTATAGGAATCAGTTTCAACATTCGTCTAGTTTCATTTTGGTCCTAGCCTTTCTCTCATAATCTAAGGTTCGAGAAAAATTATTCGTGGTTTTGGATCTAATATTTTTAGCTTATTTGTGAAACAAATCGGCTGCTCTTGATATCTTTAAATAGCTAAGAATCTAAGTAATCAGATAATCCCAAGCAGGGCTCGGTTCCAGTCGACTGTAACTGCGGTTCCGTTATTACGGAATCGCGATTCTGGTTATGTTCCGGCCCTTTTTTATTTTTCAAAATTTTCTCAAAAATCACCCTATTAGGGGTAATTTGATGTGGGAAATACGTTGGCGATGTTATTTTTACGTAAAAACGCTTCCATTTGTTAGAAAATCGAATTTTTGCAGATTATTTGAAAAAAAATATTTGTCGTATGTTCAAAAATTCGATTTTCTAAAAAATGAAGCACGTTTTTACGCAAAATAACATCGCCAACGTGTTTCCCAAATCAAATTACCCCTAATAGGGTTAGTAAATGCTTCATTTTTTAAAATTCGATCAGGAAAAGATTTTTAGAGGGGAAGAATTTATTTGCAAAAATCCTGAATCGATGCTTAAACAATCATTTTGGATATGCAAATTTAATACCTCGTGTTGGTCGACAGCATACACAATAACGGGATGAACAATAACGGAATGACGAGAGACAAATACGCAACGACAAGAACGGGACGATTTCAGATCTCGGCTTCTAAAATGAATTTTGATATGGTATCAAAGACTTTTTACAAGATAAAGAGAAAAAAGTCTTTTACACTATCTATGAATTCCTTAAAGGAGCTGAGATATGAAGAAAAAATCGCCCCGTTCTTGTTCGTCCCGTTATTGTGTATGCCTGGTCGATGAATTAAAAAAATTTTTGTTTCTACTTATTTAATGTTTTCACCGTTTTTTTTTGTTCTTTACGAGAAAAACATTTAAAAATATCTGTTCGTTGCAAACTTTCTCAAAAAATGATCAATATTTACAGGCGTTGTTCAACTCTTCACGATGAAAACTCTTTTCTGCTTATTCTTGGCCGGCATTATCGCCGTTGCTCAAGGTCAAAGTTGCACGGTAAGCCTAATCGAAATTGAAATTCATAAAACAAACTTGTAGACATACCAAGCTCCGAAGGATTTCTTTTTCGCGGCTGCGACTGCTGCCTATCAAGTTGAGGGTGGTGCTAGAGAAGACGGTAAGACATTTTAGTAATGTTCAAAGTGATAAAGGGTGTGATACATGATAGGATAAAGCATTTTGACAACAATGACAACGAGTCTTGTGATAACATTATCACGTGATCACAAAAATCGTTATCCCAGTGATAATGATATATCACATTAAGTTTATTTTCACACTTGCATCACTAAACCATTTAAAATAAAATTCGTTAATTTAATTTTTGTAGGAAAAGGAGCTAGTGTCTGGGATATTTGGACACATTACTTTCCGGGTGTCATCACAGATAATTCCAATGGAGACATCGCCTGCGACAGCTATCATCTATACAAAGTGGACATACAAAACTTAAAAAAACTTGGGGTTAGTATCCATTTTCGAAAAAAAGTTATTTGTGTGCTAATTTAGGTACAACAATATCGTTTCTCGATTTCATGGCCACGAATTCTCCCTGATGGCAGCCTTAAATCACTCAACTGGGCGGGACTCAAATATTATAACGACTTAATTAACGAACTTGTTGATGCTGGAATCGAACCAATGGTATAAATTTCGTTTTGGGACCATAAAGACCATATAATTTAGGCGACCATGTTCCATTTTGATACTCCAACAACCCTTAGTGACGCTGGAGGATGGCTCAGTCGGGATATTGTTGACAAATTCGGCGATTACGCTCGAGTTCTTTATATTTTCTTTGGGGATCGTGTCAAAAACTGGTTGACTATCAACGAACCTCTTTCGATCTCCACATGGGGTTATTGTGGTTTGACTGGCATTCAGGCTCCAGGAAATTTCACGATGCAATGCCCATGGTCGAAATATCTTTCGGCTCATTATCTCATTCTTGCGCACGCCAAAGCCTATAAAATCTACAAAAATGAATTCAAAAGGTTCCAACATGGTATGAAAAAATTCATCTAAATTCAATAAAAAATTTTTTAGGCAAAGTTGGAATCGTTTTAAGTACTGGCTGGTACATCCCAGCTACAAATACAAACGAAGATATCGCTGCTGCTAATCGTGCTCGTGATTTCTCCCTTGGCTGGTTCGCCGAGCCTATCTTCTTCGGCGATTACCCCCAATCCATGAAAGATGGAATTGCCAAGCAATCCGCCTTAGAAGGTTATACCAATTCTCGTTTACCCGAATTTACACCGGAAGAAAAGAAAGACTTGAAAGGTATATCGAGAATCGTCGGGCTGTATAATTTTTGGTTTCAGGTTCCGCTGATTGGCTCGGTATTAACTATTACTATGGCTTCAGCATCAGTAATAGAAACACATTCACTTATGGCATTCCACAAGAAGAGCGCGATGGGTCTACAGTTCGCAGCGTTCTCTATCCATATCCACAGGGTCTGCGGAGCGTCCTCAACTACGCTTCTCAAACCTACAAAGTTCCCGTAGCGGTCACTGAAAATGGCTATAGCGACGGAACAGGGACTTTGGACGATACGATTCGGATCGCTTACCTTCGAGATCATCTTATTGCTACTCTTCAAGGTAGAACTACTTCTTGTCTACTTTAAAACAAACAATTAATTTAGCACGCCAAGATGGAGCCAACGTTCTAGGCTACACTGTTTGGAGCTTGATGGACAACATGGAATGGTCTTCGGGCTATACCGTCAAATATGGACTCTACCAAGTCGACTTCACGGATCCCAAACGTACTCGTACTCCAAAAGCATCAGCTTCTTGGTACACAAATGTGATTGCCCAACGTTCGGTGAATAGTTGTTAATGTATCGGCAATAATTTAGTTATTGCATAATTTTAATAAAAAATTGTCGTTTTTTATATTTAATTTAATGGTAGTTTGTGTAAAAAATAAATTTAAAAGCATCCAAAGAATCTTGAATAGCTAGAATTTGTCAGAAGTTAAAACTTCTAAAAATTTCACTGCTTTTCTAACTAGTCGAAAATTTCGCCAAATGTTTGAATTCGTCTACATAGTTACTAAAGCGAAAACATGAGATTTTTTCTCGAAACAAATTTCAATTTTTCGAGAGAAAAAGTGTGCTGCTGCTTAATAATATCGACGATTGATTTCACAAATGTTAAGTAGTTTTCACAATTGTACTAGCTGTTCAAGTGGCTTCTTTACATCACATTTTTGAAGATATCTTAGCTTCTTGGCTAGATGTTTCTAAACGCTTTTTTACGTTTAAGTTAATTCTGGACAAAGTTGCTAAGATTTCATACAAATTTGCATATATAAAAATTTTTCATTTTATTTACAGGCGTTTTTATCGTCAGGGGGAGACTCTCCCCCCTTGCCGACCTACAATCTGGAACATTGTTGAAAAGTGTTCTACTCTTTTGATTCTAAATTTCGGTACTAGTTTCCAATAGCGACCACAAACCTCAGGGTCTGGATCAGAAAATTGTTTTCGGATTTTAACCAGAAAAGCGTCGTTTACCCCGTTTTTTATGCGGGGAATCGATTGCGCGCATTGCCGAGGTGTGAAAATGCTTTCCTTACTCGGATTTAGGGTCGGAAATATATTATGAAGAGCGTGTCTCAAACAGTTTAGTTTTGAAGATAATAAGAGGGGTAACATTTACAGAATGCTCAACAAATAAGTTTTTTTGGAACTAAAACTTTTCGATGCGCTCTTTTCAAATATGTTAAATGGTTAATCAGAAATTCTGTAGAAGAAAAAATATTTGAAGACACACAAGAATTTAGTTCAAATATATTTGAAGACACACAAGAATTTAGCAAAACATGTAACATGTTTCAAAATCTTGCTAAATATTTCGATTTTTCTAAAAAAATTTCAAAACAACTTGCTATACACCATCACAAAGTTGTTATTTAGGCCAAGATCTACAAAATGAGCTATCATGTGTAGCAAGTTTCGACAAAAAGTGAAAAGATGTTACATGTTTTCACCACTTTTCGATGAATTCCCGGACAAATTGGATGCTCGATTTCCGAGGCGTGAAAATGCTTCCCTTATTCAGTATAAGCTCGAAAGTTGGTGTATTGAAGCGAAAATCGAAAAAAAATCAACTTTTTACCGACTTTTCTGAAATTTGTTTTTTGGAACTAAAGCTTTTCGATGCGTTCTTTCAAACAGAGGTTAACGGTGACATGTGCCGGCACGTCACACCTGGCACATGTGTCCAAATGTGACGTGCCGGCACGTCACACCGGGACATGGCACTGCCGGCACACGTCACCGTTAACCTTTGTTTTCAAATATATTAAATGGTTGATAAGAAATCTGGGGAGCAAAAATTATTTAAAGACACACAAAATGTAGTTCCTTGTTTTTCGGTTTATAGCCACCATAAAATCCAACACCAAAAATCTATACTTGCTCAGCACAAAACTCAAAACTAAATTTATGTGAATCTCTATGAGATAGTCACATTTACATTTGCAATTTTGGTGATTTTTGGTGCTAAGAGTACAAAATCAATAACCGATGACCTGTACTTTGGTTAAAGGGGGGCTGTTGGCGTGCTAGAATTCATTTTGTGTCATCTTGGCATGCTAGAATTCATTTTGTGCCATCTTGGCATGCTAGAATTCATTTTGTGTTATAAAGTAGAAAATAAGTAGTCCTATCTTGAAGAGCAGCAACAGCATGAGCTTGAAGAAAAAAACTGACCGTGAAAGCTATTGGAGTCCGTCTCAACATTCGTCTTGTTTAATTTTGGTCCTAACTCTTCTCTCATAATCTAAGATTGGAGAAAAATAATTCGATTTTGGATTTTAATATTTTTAGCTTATTTCTGAACCCTTGGAGCAAATCAGCTGCGCTTGATGAAATGTAGAATTCTCAACTTCTGCGACAAATTCTTCAAGATTCTTGCGATGCTTTTGAATTTATTTGTTATACAAACTACCATTAAGTTAAATAAAAACAACTATGATTTTTGATTAAAATTACAATTACGCGATAATTATGCAATCAATTATTGTCGATACATTAACAAGTAGTAATCGAACGTTGGGCAATCACATTCGTATACCAAGAAGCTGATGCTTTTGGAGTACGAGTTCGATTGGGATCCGTGAAATTGACTTGGTAGAGTCCATATTTGACGGTATAACCCGAAGACCATTCCATGTTGTCCATCAAGCTCCAAACAGTGTACCCTTGAACGTTGGCTCCATCTTGGCGTGCTAGAATTCATTTTGTGTTATAAAGTAGAAAATAAGTAGTTGTACCTTGAAGAGTAGCAACAGCATGAGCTTGAAGATAAGCGATTCGATCCGTATCGTCCAAAGTGCCTGTCCCATCGCTAAAACCATTTTCAGTAACCACTAAGGGAACTTTGTATTTTTGATAAGCGTAGTTGAGGACGCTTCGCAGACCTTGTGGAAATGGATAGAGAATGCTGCGAACTGTAGACCCATCGCGCTCTTCTTGTGGAATGCCATAAGGGAATGTGTCTCTATTACTGACGCTGAAGCCATAGTAATAGTTGATACCGAGCCAATCAGCGGAACCTGAAACCAACAATTATACAGCCCGACGATTCTCGATATACCTTTCAACAAAAGCTTTTCTGCTGGTGAAAATTCAGGTAGACGAGACTTGGTATAGCCTTCTACAGCGGACTGCTTGGCAATTCCTTCTCTCATGGATTGGGGGAAATCGCCGAAAAAGATAGGTTCGGCGAAATAGCCGAGGGCGAAATCTTGAGCACGATTAGCAGCAGCGATATCTTCGCTCGAATTTGTTGCCGGGATGTGCCAGGCAGTACTTAAAACGATTCCAACTTGGCCTAAAAAATTTTTATATTGAATTTAGATGAATTTTTTGTATACCTTTTTGACTTTTACGGAATTCCTGATCGTAGATTCTATAGGCTTTGGCGTGCGCAAGAATGAGATAATAACCCGAAAGGTATGTCGACCATGGACATTGCATCGTGAAATTTCCTGGAGCATTAAGGCCCTCCAAACTGCAATAACCATATGTTGTGATCGAAAGAGGTTCGTTGATAGTCAACCAGTTTTTGACACGATCCCCAAATTTCGTATAAAGAACTCGAGCGTAATCACCGAATTTGTCAACAATATCCCGACTGAGCCAACCCCCAGCGTCGCTAAGGGTTGTTGGAGTATCAAAATGGAACATGGTCACCTAAATATATGGTCCTTATGGTACCAAAACGAAATTTATACCATTGGTTCGATTCCAGCAGCTTTAAGGGCGTTAATTAATTTGTTATAATAGTCGATGCCCGCTTGATTGGGTGAACTAGCGTCACCATTAGGGAGAATTCGTGGCCATGAAATCGAGAAGCGGTATCGTTGTACCTAAATTAGCACAAAACAACTTTTTCTCGAAAATCGATACTCACCCCAAGTTTTTTTAAGTTTTCTATGTCCACGTTGTATAGATGATAGCTGTCGCAAGCGATGTCTCCATTTGAATTATCTGCTATGACACCCGGATAGTAATGCCCCCAAATGTCCCAGATACTAGACCCTTTTCCTACAAAAATTATCAATAAGGGGTTTTATCTTCAATGCTTTAGTGATGTTCAATGTGATCACTGAGGGTAAGTGCGATAATAGGCTTCATGTGATAACATTATCACTGTGATCACGATAACGTTTTCACAAGAACCGTTATCACTGTTATCAGAATGCCTTATCTTATCACACCCTTTTATCATTATCACTTTGAACATCACTAAAATGTCTTACCGTCTGCATTATATCCACCCTCAATTTGGAAAGCAGCAGTCGCAGCCGCGAAAAAGAAATCCTTCGGGGCTTTGTATGTCTACAAGTTTGTTTTATGAATTTCAATTTCGAATCAGCCTACCGTGCAATTTTGGCTTTGAGCAACGGCGATAATGCCAGCAAAGAATAAGCAACGAAGAGTTTTCATCGTGAAGAGATGAACAAAACCTGAAGAAAATTTTTGAGAAAGTTAGTAAACAAACAGATATTTTCAAATGTTCTTCTCGTAAAAAACAAAAAAGCGGTGAAAAATCTAAAAAGTAGAAAGACTCCCATTAAAGCAGTCGATTTGCTTTAAAAATAAGCTAAAAATATTAAAATCCAAAACCACGAAAAAATTTTTTCTCTAACCTTAGATTATGAGAGACTCAGAAAGGCTAGAATCCAAATGAAACAAGACGCTAAAACTAATGTTGACACTGATTCCAATAGCTTTCGCAGCTCTCTTATTTATGCAAATCTAAGGGATGTGAACTATGATGCTAATTCCGCAAAATGATCGCGATCTATAATCGACTACTTTGGTTGCCCGGACGAAAATTTGAATTTGTGTTTGAACAGCCCCCTAATTTCCAAAGTACAGACATCAGGTCTTGTACTTTATCACTAAAATTCACTAAAATTTCATATGTGAATGTGACTATCTCATGGAGATTCACATGAATTTAGTTTAGGATTTGTGCTGAGCAAACTTAGATTTTTGGTGCTAGATTTTATGTTGGCTGTCAACGAAAAATCATTTGAAAAAAGGAACTAAATTCTTGTGTGCCTTGAAATATTTGCCCTCTGAAAGATATTTTTTTTTCATATTTTCCCCCCTCATCAACCATTTAACAATTTAACATATTTGAAAATAGTTCCAGAGCCTAAAACTTCCTAAGTTTCTCAAGCATTATATGAAACAACTTCAAAGGAAATTTAGAATCAGAGTCTTTAAGATCGTGGTTCGAAACTTGACATTTTTTTGTGTTTTTGAGGATGTCTCCGGAAATACAAACTCAATCTTGATAGTTTTGGTGTCATTAGAAAGCTGGATTTCGTAGCAATCGAATGACTCCAAAATTATGCCATAAGTCTTTCTGGTTGCTAAGATATTGCATAATTATTTTTAAAAATGTCGAAAAAATGACATTTTTTACTAATTATGCAATAAATCCTCAACCAGAAAGAGTTATGGCATGATTTTGGTGTCATTCGATTACTACGAAATCCAGCTTTCTAAAGACACCAAAACTATTAGAATTGGCTTTGTATTTCCGAAGAAATCCTTAACAACATAAAAAAGTGCTGAAACATCAAACAACCGTTCCAGATGGTTACAAAGTTGACTTTTTAGTTCAATCCTTCATTTCTCGGTGAATTTCTAACAGAATTCATTGATTTATAGCATTTAAAGACTAAATTGAGCGCTACAAAACGTAAATTTTTTTTGAAATATTAAAATTGATGGTTTTAGAGAATTATGAAAAGGTTCAAAAAATCTGTAACTGGATGGATCAAAATTTTTTCTCTGTTTTCAAGATTGATGAATTTCAGACAAAAATTTTTTACATTTTTTAGCGCTCAATTTGATTTTTAAAATATGCTATTACTCAAGGGATTCTGCTAGAAATTCACCGAGATATGATGGATTGGACTAAAAAGTTGAGGCTTTGTAACCAAAGACTCAACTTGTAACCACATGGGACACTGGTTTTTAACATAAGACATTGAGATCTAATGTTTCTTATATATGGTATATGTTGTATTTTGGATGTTCACAGATCACTCTAAAATTTTATGTCTGTCATAAATCTTTTCATTCGATTAGCCAAGCCCAGATATCAAACTTAGATTTATTGCTTAGGTTTGGCCTAGAACTTTCGTTTTCAATTCAAATCCGCTGCAGTCGAATTATAGCTACCTCGTTTGACCTTTTTATGATCACAGATTTCTATGAAAAGCACACATTGAAAGGCATTAAAGTACACCTTGACTGGCACAATGTTCGACTGCACAAATAATCGACCAGGCTAAATAGAAAATATGCTTGCCGATTCTGATCCTGATCTATAGGAGTGAAAACACAAAATAGGTTTTATTTTGAGAGCACATTTTTTATGTTCGAAAATAGTTTTATACATGATATTCATGATTGAACAAATTTTCGATTTTTTATTGGGAATGTCGTTATCATGGATTTTTATTATTATTATGGCACCTAAAAATTTGAATATTTATTTCTTTTTAATTTGAAATATTTATGTCTCCGAGCGCCTCAAACGAGATCGCCGTCCTAATCCGAGTGCTTTCGAGCGTCTCCTAGTACTTACGAGTTCTTCCGGGTGCTTCGGAGTTCGAAAAAAGTTTGTTAAAATTGGAAAAAATTTTCAATTTTTAACGAACTTTTTTGATTTTTTTCAAAATTTGACGAATTTTTTAATTTTGATGAATTTTTCGATTTTTGAGGAATTTTTCAAAACCAAAATGTGGTTTTTGGGGTCAAAATTAGGGTTTAAAGAAATGGTCATAACTCAAATTCCCTTGATTTCCAAGTCTCGGCGTGTTAATCTGAGCTCCAAAATTCTCAAAGACGAGAGTTATATATAAAATAATTATTAAACTTTATTTAACTATTAAAAGAAAATTTATGAACAAACCGAGTTATTTGGGCTTTTGCCCAAGCCTAAAGTTTTAGGGGGCTAAAGGCATTTTAAGGGTTTTAAGGTTATAAGCCAAAGTGGTGTGTCTCAAACAGCTTGTCTTCCTTTTACTATAGTGAATGAAACAATTCATAGATTTTTTCTATAAATGATGAGTCAAATTGTCGCTTCTTGAGATAAGTTGCTAGGGCAGCTTATCTCGAGAAGCAATAGATCTATCTCTTTTAGCAATCTATAAGACACTCCCCACAAAAAAGGTAGATTGGGGGGGGGGGTTGAAGTGTTTCTCTAAAAATTTTTGCTTTTAGCTCCAAAGTACAAAGTGTGTGTAGAAACGACATTTGAGCCTGATCTATAGAATTGAAAGCACAAAGTACTTTTATTTTGAGAGCACATTTTTTATGTTCGAGGATAGTTGTATACTTGATATTCGTGATGGCACAAATTTTCGATTTTTTATTGGGAATATCGTTGTAATGGATTTTATTTTTATTATTATGGTACCTAAAAATTTGGAATATTTATTTTTAAAGCGCATCTATTGACAGCGCATCTGTTGCAGATCTCTAATTATAGGCATTTTATTCCCCCCCCCCCCCTCCGCGTAGAGCACCCCCTGCTGTCAAAAATCACAATTTCCGTCGGACTCGTCTCGAAAACCCCCCAAGTACAAAAAATCAGACGATTTGGAGCACTTTTTGAAAAATCATTTTAAGTATATTTTAAGAATTTATTTATCATCTTAAGACCATCTATGGCTACTCCAAAATATTATTCATCTTTTAAAGATTTTCCCTAATCCTAAAAAATTCGACCCAACCCGTTTTCTGGATAAAAATGGCCGCTTTAAAAAAGTTGACGAACTGATTCCATTCTCTGTTGGCAAACGACAATGTCTCGGTGAAGGGCTAGCCAGAATGGAGCTTTTCTTATTTGTTGCGAATATTTTCAATCAATTTAAGGTATACAAAAAAATTTTTTTCATTGAAAAATTGGTTTTAGGTTAATATTATTTCTTCGAAGCCACCGAATATGGGAAGAAAAGCCGGCGCAACATAGCAGTTTTCTTTAGGCATCATATGACATGTTTTTGTATAAAAGTATTTATTTTTACAAATTAATTATATCAATATATTTTTTGAGAGGTTGATAAATTTATATTTTTATGGCATCCAATTTGGATGCATTGCAACAACACAAAGACCGTTCATCGTTTTGATCATATTGATGAATCTAAATGCTTTTTAATTAAATACAGGGTGTTCAAGCATGAGTTCCCGATACGAAAGCTCGATATCTCAAAGGGCCTCCACTAATTCGTCTCGACGATTTCGAGACAAGCACTAATTGCATAGATGGCGTCGAAAAAGTTTTATTCTTCAAGATCAACGAATTATCGAACATGGTCTTCAGCAAATTTATAGCTCACAATAAGATGCATAAAAATGTAAAAGACAACATTCGAAAATTCGCTTATCCTGAAAAGATATTCGCAATTTCAAAAAACGTCGTGACGCATTGAGAGGTGTTGTGACTCATCGAGACGCGTTGTAACGCATCGAGATGCGTCGTGACGCATCGAGACCAGTGGTGGAACATAAACCGTAATTACGGTTTATGGAATTTTTTTAATTCCATAAATTTACGATTTATGGAATTGTGAAAATGACCGTAAAACGTAATCATTTTTAACTCAGATTTTTATTTTTTTTTAAAATTTTCGTTCAAGACGATTGCAAAAAAATTTTACGCAAAAAATTAAACATGGAATCCTACCAATCGTTTCAATAAACACTATTTTATTGAAATTCAGGCAATTTTTATCGCAATTATATGTAATTGCATGAGCGCGCTAATTGCCAAATTCTTTGCAACCATCTCGAAAAATTTTCGATCTAGACGAAAAATAATTAGTGCGCTCAAAACGTTGTCGAGACTATTAGTGCGCATTAGTGGCGACCCTTACGAACATAAATGTTAATTAATTAAAAATTTCAAATGAAAGTTTTATTTTTATTGCTGAAGACTCGTGTCATTTCTGCGTATAGGGTCAGTTTTTAGTTAATTTAAATTGTCAAATGCGTATATTTCAGGCAATGAAGGATTATTTTGTCATGATAACAATTTGATATACTCTTTTCTTATAGTGTCAATTTTCATCGCTAGAATCGGAATCGCTGGAATTATGTAAATCGGCGTACGCTTTAAAAAATCGATTAAATTTGTATGACAAATCTATTAATCGAAAAAACGCATATAAATAAAGAAATACGCAATTTAATAAACTCTAATCGAAGTTAGAAAATATGTTGCTTTAGCGCTGTGTATTCATCTATTTGGAAATGCCACCCAATGAGTCATATAAACTAGCACATCAAAAGTTAGCAAAAATATTTAATAAAAAACAAAAAATTTATTTGTGTCATGAAAAATCTATCGTGAAAATTTTGTCATGATAACATTCGTCAGAAAATAAGTGTCGGCTACCGCAAAGTTGAGTAACAATGGTCTGTATGCCAAAAATAGCGCCGTAAGCGCATTGTCCTAGGAATTGAATTGGTATTTTAAAAATAAAATGCCTAAAAATTAGAGATCTGTAACAAAAAAAATTTGTGCCATCACGAATATCGAGTATAAATAAATGTGCTCTCAAAATAAAAGTGTGCTTTCAATCCTATAGATGCAGCTCAAGAGTCGGCAAACATATTTTCTATCTAGCCTGATCGATTATTTGTACAGTTGGGCATTGTCTATGCCAGTCAGGGTGTGCTTTTCATAGAAATCTGTGATCATAAAAAGGTCAAACGTTATAGCGAGTCGACCATAATGGATTTGAATTGAACAATGATCATTCTAAGCTAAAGCTAGGCAACAAATCCAAGTTGATTTCTGGGTTTGGCTAGTCAAATGAAACGATTTATGTAAGACATAACTTTGAATATGTCTTGGCTTCTTGGCAAGATTTTTGGTCGCTTCGCGGCCGAAAAGCGGTATTCTTTATTTTTCAGGCCTCCAAGGGCTGCAAGTTTGCATCCCTGCCCATCTATACTACTCATATCGTCATGCTGGCTTGAGTAGAGATTTGGTTGAGAGAAGAACTTTTTTGATATGATAAATCGCAACCCCATACACCTGAGTTTTCCGGGGATAGCGATCTTCTACAAAAATTTTGCCCATACAATTTCAAAAAAAAAAATAAAAAATATTAAATCCCAAAACCACGACTAATTTGTCTTAAACTCTAGATTATGAGAAAAGGGCTAAGATCAAAATGAAACAAGAAGAGTGTAAACTGACTCCAATAGCTTTCACGGCTCTCTTATATATGCAAATCTTAGGGAACTGTTCTATAAAGTCTGATAATAATTCCACAAAATCATCCAATCTTTAATCCGTTAGCCCAGACGAAAATTTGAACTTATGTTCGAATAGTCCCTTAATTTCCAAAGTACATTCTATCCGGCTTTCTCGATAGAAGCAGATAGATTTGTGAATTCTCAACTCCTCGAGTTATTTTCCTCTAGATTCTTTGGATGCTTTTGAATGAATTTATTTATATAAAACTAATTTAAATATAAAAAACG
>JAQGBS010001271.1:0-16351 GCA_034698545.1 Acrobeloides obliquus | reverse complement strand
GTCTGTCAATTGCTTATTCAGATCGGGCTAGAAAAATATATCCCCGAGTTTACAGTAAATGAGATAACCGGGCCGAAATTTTTGGACTTGGATGGAACTAAATTAAAGGTATCATGAAAATTATTTATAAACTCTGTGTTATGGCCAGTGATGGTCCGAACCGAAAAAATCGTTCGGTTCCACCAAAAAATTTTGCGGTTCTGGTCATACATGCACAAGCAGGGGGGGGGGTGCAAGTTGGTCGAATACGAATTGATCGCTGGCCAAATACGAATTGCCAGCTAAAAATGAATGCCAATCGAATACGAATTGATCGCTTGATATGAATGAGGGATGTAGCACCCCCTCATGTGCATGTATGGTTCCGGTTTTACTTCATAAAAATTTTGCTTGGTTTTGCTAATATCTTAATGTTGAAGCAAAAAACAGTGCCACAGACGTAAAATTTTTTGGATTTGCTAAAAAAACCATAAAATTACCCCTAGAGAGTAATTTTAAAAAAAAATTCGGGACCAAAATTCATGAAAAATGTAAAATGGAAATTTTTGCGCCATCCTGTATTTGGTTCTGGGATTTTTTCTATCCGGTGAGCACGAATTTGAAGTATTTTTAAAAATAATTTTTGCTGGCTCAAAAAGCGGTGCAAGAGTATTGGTCAAGGCTGAAATTTTTTTCAATTTTTTCTCAAAATTTCAATTTTTAGTCCATGGGTATTCACAACCACTCCGATCGCACTATTATCAAAAAACGAATCAAGTTGATCAAGTCAAGAATCGAAAAAGAGCGAAAACATCTCGAAAAAGAATCAAGAGCTCGAGCAGTTAGCATAGCTAACCAACATCAACATAATAATCATCATTAAAAATAGAGTTTTTTTGGATCTTAAATTCGAAAATTTTCGTTTTAATCTCCAGATTCGTTTAAATTTGATGAAAAAATAAGTTTATTAGTCACATTTTATCAGGAATACTGAGAGAAATTTTTGATTTTTTCAAAAAAAGAGAACCAAAAATAGAAAATTTAGTGAGAGGTAGAACATTTTCACTCGTTGATAAAAACGAAAATTATTTATTTTATCTGTGATTTTTTGGCAGCTAATATTTTGAAGCTCTTCCTCTTGGGGAGATGCAATCAACAGGATTCCAAAAACTGATACTTTTTTGAAGTAATTTTATGGACAAATATCCTTTAAAGGCTTAGGCCTAGGCTTAAGCCTAGGCTTAAGTCTCGGCCTAAGCCTTTAGAGGATATTGTTCTATAAACTTACTTCAAAAAAGTATCCGTTTTTAGAATCCTGTTGATTGAGTCTCCCCAGAGGAAGAGCTCCAATATTTTTTTAAACCTATGGTTCTAACACAATTTCTTTTTGGAACTAGTATCGATTAGTTATCCGACTGAACGTGAAATTTTTCGAAAAAATTTTTTTCATCATCTGGAATTGACCCCTCTAGGGATAATTTTATTATGGGAATTCGAATTTCACATTTCCGAAACCTGAAAATATTTTCCCGAACCAAGCAAAGGCCATTTATGACATTCTTGTCAAAAATGTGACCCATAAATAGCTTTTTCTTGATTCGGGGAAAGATTTCCATGTCTCGGAATTGTGAAATTCGAATTCCCCGCATAAAATTACCCCTAGAGGCGCCAATTCCAGATGATGAAAAAAAATTTTTCGAAAAATTTCACGTTCAGTGGGATACCTAATCGATACTAGTTCCTTTTTTTATACTAAAAATTGTGTCAATGTCTAAATTTGATGAAAATTTTGCCATTTCTTTCCACTCTTTTACAAATCTAACTTTTCTTAATAAAGGTTGTTTGTATATTTTTGAAAAGATAATCCTATATCCTAAACATATTGCCTTTTATTTTTCTTTCTCCTATTTTCCTATAAGTGCTATAGAAATTTTTTTTGTTGTATCAATATTTTTTTACGAAATTGTGTGCATTCCCATAAAATGTACTCGGTTTTTTTTATTGTAATACTCGATATATTTAAATTAATTTTTCAAATCTGCCATGTGATATAATTTTTATAAATAAATAAACTTTTATTTTAATTTTTTTTAAAAACAAGATTTGGGATTTTAAGAGACACTATCTCAAGAGATCAAACATGCCTTTGTCGAACCGTTTAAAAACGGTTCGACAGGGCTACAAATTAAATTCTTTGTGTCTAGCTATTTATACTTTTTCAACGCATCCCTGCGTGGTCGTGTTGGCGGAAAAATTCTCAGAAGGGGTCACTAAATCGAATTAGTGGGAAGAGTCACTAAATCGAGAGTTGACTGTAACGAATAATGAAACTCATTGTTTATACAAACATTCCTCTCAACCAAAAGTATTACATAAACGGGTTCTCGGATGAATATTAATTCAGTCCAAGTCAAGGGGACTACATTTAACAGCTTTTTTGAATTGCTAAAAATTATGATTTTGACCTCCGGGGATCAAAGCTGCAGCGTTGCTTAACTTGCCAGATCGGACGGTCTGACAATCTCCGACCAACGAAATCTGAAGCAAAATTTTTTTTGTTTTTCTGTGAAACAAAATCCAATTAACATACAAAATTTATTGCTAGTTTTATAAAGAATAGTAGAATTCACATAAAAATGTCTTGTCATAAAAAATCTTTCTGTTTTTTTAAAATTTTCTAAAATTTAGTGTTTATTTGTCCCGTTGACAACAACCCCATTTTCTTCACCATTTTCTTGTTTTTGAAGCTCTAATAGCTTTTTCTGCTCTTCCGCCATTTCTTCCCACTTTGCACAATTATATCTAAACGTGCAAAGTAGGGATGCGCAAGTTAGGGCCGCCACTAATATATTCGGACGGCTCCCGAACGAACTTTAGTTCACTAATTGCGTTCGGAAACATCACTAATAGGCGTTCGGACGCGTTCAGAAACGTTCGAATGCGTTCGGAAACGTTCGGATGTGTTTGGGCGCTCGTCCGAACATTTATGAACGCGTCTGAACGTTTCTGAACGCGTCCGAACGGAATTAGTGATGTTATTAGTGATAAATTAGTGAAGTCAAAAATTTCCGAACGAATTAGTGGCGGCCTTCATTTTCGATGCGGTTTTTTGTAGGAGAGAGCTCAGACGATTCTGCTTCAGATCAAAATTCGCGTTTTCTCATATGCGAATTTTTCAGTTTGAAGTTTTTCAAGCAACTTTTCTCCGTCTTCCTAATAAGGTAGAGATTTGATTCGAACATAACCTGATAGCTTATTGATGCCCCAACGACTTAAAAAAACTGTATCAAAAAATCTTTTACCAGTGATGAGAAATAGAATTCTCAAAATTGAGAAAAAATGATAACGAGTTTAAGGTTGTGGGACGAGGTGACCTTAGTGGCGCAGTAGGTTGCATGTTTGGCTGTTGCCCGAAAGGTTGCAGGTTCGATACCCAGCTTCGTCGCTTGGTTTTGCCCAAAAATTGATCACAATTTTGACAATTCTATTTCTCATCACTGTGAATAGAAAAGAGAAATAGAATTGTCAAAATTGTGATCAATTTTTGGGCAAAAACTAATCGACGAAGCTGGGTATCGAACCCACGACCTTTTGGGCAACAGCCAAACACGCAACCTACTGCGCCACTGAGGCCACGTCATCCCAAAACTTAAATTTTTTATCATTTTTTCTCAATTTTGACAATTCTATTTCTTATTACCGATAAAAGATTTTTTGATGCGGTTTTTTTTACGTTGTTGGGGCATCACTATCAGATTATGTTCAATTCAAATCTCTATCTTATTGAGAAGACGGAGAAAAGTTTCTTTAAAAACTTCAAACTGAAAATTTCGAAAAATGTGAATTTTGAATATTTTTATAGGATCTGAAGCAGAATCGTCTGAGCTCTGTCCTACAAAAAACTGCATGACCGATTGGATGACGAGAAACCCTCAACGATAGTCCCAACCTACTGGGACACCCTATAACCTACAACTTACATATTGAGCCGAACTCAAAGAAAATGCACATAAAATCAATAAATAACTTTTGTACAAAGCCATGAATTTGCCAATACGGTCGATGTTTTTCGAGCATCTCACATATGCAAAATCACTCGCCCGGATTAAATCTTGGGTTACGATTCCATCAACATGGCAATGAAATAAAGATCATTTGAGTTTCGCATTCGATGTGACACGTTTTTTCATCAAACAGGTTCTGGTGGTTGAATCGGAGTGCCAAATTATGCAAAGCTCTTTTTGCGTCGAAATGAACAATTTAATTGAAAGAATTTCATTTCATTTTACAGATCCCATTCACTTTAATTAGTGTTATATAATCAAATAGCATGTAGCTTAAGGTCTTTGACGATTCACCAAACGGGACTTGTCATTCACAGCTGTCGAAAGTTGGTGGAACACCCCCAAAAACGCTATAAAACGGCTAGAAACTTGGAGGCTAATTCACTTATGCTACAAAAATCGAAAAAAATTGGCCAGAAACTTGGGAGCTAGTTCACTTATCATGCTACAAAAGCCGAAAAATGTTTTTTAATCTTACGGTAACCTTCTTATTAACACGGGAATACTTCTTCAAAATTCTGGGATATTCTATTATTTTTAGCTATGCTGAAGAAATTTCAAAAAAATTTGTGAAAAAAAGTTGGTTTCAAAACATTATCCCGGAAGTTAGTTTTTTTTCTATTTTAGTTTTTTTTCAAAATTGGAAAAATCGAAAAAAATTGAAAATTTTCGAAAAAAAAACGTGGGGGACCAAGGCAAATTTTTGAAAATTTTCTAGTAGGCTCCCCCATAAAAAATTTCTGGCTACGTCACTGACGCTCGATGTAAACAGTTTATATTCATCGATCTCTCTTCTTCTTCAACAAATTTGTTGTTTGTGTACACAGCTTATGTGGCTTATTTTTTATGTTTAAGTTTAAATAGAATGGATGCTATTCTGAGCCGAGTACTTTGGACTCATTTTATTCATGTGCTACAAAAAAATTCGCTTCGCTTAAAATTTTAATAGTTTATTCAATAAAAGATAGAACAAGGGAGCCGAGCGCTCCGCGATCGTGAATTATCCAAGAGTGACTTCGCGCGGCACGACTCTTTCCTGCGGTCAAAATTTAAAAATTCCTACGAAATTCGTGTTCCCCATACCCAAAAACTCTCGAGTTTCAATTTTTTCAATTTTTTTCGCACTTTTTCGATTTTTTTCCATTTTTTTGAATTTTTTTTCTTCCGAATCACACATACACCATACAAACATTACACGTTTACAGTAGTAGTAGGATCCCCTAGCTGCCCTAAAATCAATCAGATAACAATATAGGAAATGTTATATTTTTTGTTATATAAAACAATCATATTTTTAAACACAATTATAAAGTATAAGATTAGGAATTTAACATCTTCTCTAGCAATTCAAATATCACAGTTGGCTTGACGAAATCATTGTCAACCAAGGTCACCAAAACATATTCATCATGAATCTTGTGTAGCAATTCTCGGCTTGCACTACCATCTGGATAAATGTTGGCCCTAAAAAATTGGCATTGCAATAAAAAAACTCAAAAATGTACCAGTTATTAAGCCAGGCATCATATGCTTCATCTTTCCAAACTCGAAAGCTTAAAGGATCTACAACAGTTGGTTGCGCAATTTCACATCCTGGAAATACGCCCCAAGTCACAGCGATCGGTTCAGTTGGGTCGCTGTTAGTCCAATCAATGGAACACTAAATTATGAATTTGTTTAGTGAAAATCGTCGGAGCTACTTCGGCTCTTATACCGAATTTTTTCAATTTTTTAAAATTTTTTTCGAATTCTTCAATTGTGTGATATAAGAGAAGAAGTAGCTCCAAATCATCTTTAAAAAAATTACATCATGATTGATCATGTGATAGTTGATTTGTGGGTAATCCTCTAAAGTTTTCCGTAACTTTTGCGCAAGTTCACGGCTAACAAAGAACTCCAGATATGCCTTTTGATAGCAATAGCCACCTGGTTTGCCCCACCCAACTAATGGGTCCGTACTAGGAGCCCCATTTACAGGGGGTTGGGAATTCACTGTCAGAATGCCATTTTTGTTGCACCACACAAGTTGATCTTTGATCAGATTGGTCTCAGCACGAGTTCCGGCTTCTTGTTCGCTCCATGGAAGGCGAGTTACCTGAAAAAACAAATTTATCCAATTTGAAAATTGTGTTGGGTTATTGAAACGAAAACCATGGTTCAGGGTTTTTGTTTCAATAAGCACATACTTTAACTCCATTTTCGTTCTCTTCTTGTTTAATAAAATTGACGAAAACCTTCTTGACATCATCTACACTCTTCAACTCGTTGTAATACATTTTAGATAGCTCTTCTTTTGTTGGTAATCCTTTCAAGTAGAATAGGTAATAGTCTTGTAAATCATTATATGCTGGAGAACTAGCATTACCCCAACGTCCATTTGGATACTCATCCCAGTCCTAAATTGTTATTAGAGCATATCAAGCTTGAAGAGTAACCTTGGTTCGGAAGACATAACTCTTCGGCCGAGAAGACCAGAAAATTGGTCGAACATCTTCTTTCGCTCTCAGTGGATGTTGCCCACAGTGGGATCCCCATGGAAGCGTACGAATGTTTTGTTGCTGCCACAGACCCAACGTTTGCAAAATCTCACTAAATTTTGCGGCAAAGTACCACTACAAGAAGTTTTTGGGAGCTTACCGGCAGGAACCCTCACGATTCATGGTGTACAAGTGAATCGATGGTGCACTACCATTTGAAAGCAACCGACGGCACATTTCAACGGCATGATGCATACCATAGCTTCGCACGGCCTCATCGTTCTCCTTAATTGGCTCTAGGGCTTTCAAAATAGCATCTGGGATTGTTAGACCAGATAATGAAGCTATTCTTCTAATGCTCTCATAGCTCTAAAAATAGAAAGTTGAATTACTTGTAAATAAGGCTCACTTGGATCGGCATAATGCCCGGGATAATAGGAACGGTAATTCCAGCTTCACGACAATCTCGCACAAACTGTTCAAAAACTTCTGGCTCGAAAAACAATTGTGTTATAACAAATTGTGCACCAGCATCAACTTTGTCTTTAAGATAACGGATATCAGCTGCATACGATGGTGCTTCGGGATGGCCTAGTGGATATCCTGATGCGGCAACAGTAAAATAGTCTCCATACTCTTCACGAATCCAACGAATCATGTCCAATGCACGATATTGGTATACAACTGGACCGTCTTCCTAAAATACAAGCAAAATAGGAATAAAATTGAAAAAATTCATACATTTTTTTTCAAAATTTTTTTTGAATGTTGCTCAAAATAGCTTAAAATAACAGAATATACCGGAAATTTGGAGGAGCCTTCTCGTGTTAGAGAAAAAATTAATTTTTCGAATTTTTTCAATCTTTTCGAATTTAGTAATTTCTTACACTCGGGTGAAGATCTCCTCGAAGTGCCAAAATATTTCGAATGCCGAGTGCTTTTGTTTGCTCCAAATGACCAAGCGTTTGACGTTTTGAATACTGCGCACAGGTGATATGTAGCATTGTATCAACACGACAGTAATTCAGACATGCTGCAGCAATAGAAGAAGATGAGGTCTCCTTGTTCAAATTGGCTTAAAAATTGTTATAGTTCGTTTCAGGGAAAAAGAAAAAAACGGAATAAAATAAAAAACTGATGTATTTTTTGATAATTATTTACCTGGATCACTTCCCAAATGCCAAGTAATATCCACGAATAATGGCCCACCATCTCGATATCTATCGAGTCTTGTGATAAAATTCGCGACACCATTTCCCGTTTTTGGTGGAAAGAATTCTAGAGAGAAGAATGGAGTTCCACTTTTCACTCGCTTCTCAATCCTTTGATGTAACGGCACATAGGTTAAGTTTTCACGAACCGTCTCAATAATATTATGGCCATTCGTGCCATTCGTAAATTTGAAACCATTACTATGTTCTCCGCTAAAATTTTACAATACGTCTATGCAAGTTTTAAGTTTCTACACAGGGTGGGCGAAAAAAAAATCGGATTTTTGCGAAAAATTTTGTCTAATTTTTTCAATTTTTTTCGAATTTCTCAATTTGCTCGAAAAAGCGCAAAAATCTGGTTTTTTTGCCCATCCTATAAGCCTACCAATACGGTTTGGGAGAATCTAATAATTTCCCAACGCTTGCGCTTTTTCCAATTTCGGAATGTACATCAATCTTGGTTTCAGCTGTTTTCGTCATAGTCAAAAGTTAGAACCCAAATCTTAAAAAACAACCTTACAGGATGCGTTAAAAATTTTCCCGAACACTTTGAAAGTTTTATGCTAGACTTCGTAATAAAAAAAAAATTTTCATATTCTGAAAGAGCATGTCGAAAAATGGTGATCCTCAAAAAATCATCGAAAAACAAATTCGATAATTTTGGTAAAAAGGTTTTTTCTATTCTCGACTTTTTTCGTTTTTTCAACTCTTTTCTGTTTTTTCGAAACCGCAGCAGCCGTAGCCAGACCCTGAAAATATTTTACGATTATTTTTTGGGGTGCACCATTTTCCAACATGCTCTTTCAGAATATTAAAAAATTTTTCCTACGAAGTCTATGTGTGAACTTTCAAAATGTTCGAGAACTTTTAACAACGCATCCTGTATTTATTGGGTCGTTCGAAAAGTTCACGGACTTCACTTTTTTCTAATTGAAAAAGTGAAGTCCGCGAATTTTTGGAACAACCAAATAAATAAACGGACATGATTGTTGAACACCAAAAAAAGATATTTAAGAGAAATGAAAGTGAGTCGCTTTATTATCACGGATTAAAAACCGGTTAAAACAATGTCCTTTTTGTTCAACTTTGCCTGCAAAACGCGATATACATCTTCAAGAAGGTCAATTGAAAATAAGTAAAGACACGCCGAATAATTTATAAGTGAAAAATGGCTTTTGGAATATAAAAAATTTCGGTTTCCTAAATGTATTATTCCTATTAGGAAATTTCTTGTACGAGTGTCTCCGCGATTATTTGCAGTGTACATCAATCTCATATATTTGATCGTAAAGCCAACTCAAGGGCGGGCCAACCCTGTCTGACAGCTGCAAAAAGTGAGAAGAAAGTCTATTCTTATGAAATCGCATGTGGCATGCACGTGTATGATCCAATGTATATCAATCGGTTTAATTTCATAAAAATGTTGGGATTTTAAGAAATAAACAATGTAAAAAATATCACCCATAAGGCAAAATCCCAATTTCAACGAAATATATACGGATACATTCAAGTTTAAGAAAAGTAAATTTTTTAGTCTTGTTTCAATAAATATTCTCTAGTGAAAACACTTGTACATAAAGATATTTTTCGGATTTATATATTAAAACATTAAATGCGCTATGTATGTCTGTTTATCTGTTTGTGCTATCTCTGTCACCTTAAAGGGGGAGGGGTGCAAATTAGGGCCCTTTCTTCAAAAATTTTTTTTGAAAAATGACTTTCTAGAAGTAAAAATAGTGTGAAAAATCGATTGCGCACATCTCCGTCGCGTGAAAATGCTTCTTTCATCTTGTTTTCGCGAAAATAGCACTATTTTAAACATGAAATAGTGCTATTTTCGCGAAAACAAGGTGGAGGAAGCATTTTCACGCGATGGGAATGTGCGCAATCGATTTTCCACCCTATTTTTACTTCTAGAAAGTCATTTTTCAAAACAAATTTTTGAAGAAAGGGCCCTAATTTGCACTCCCCTTTAAGTTCAATTCCGTCACGGCCTATACCAATCGATAGGGCTCGATGAGAGAAGAAAAATGACACCAAAATCATGGGGGTACCATTCAAGGACAATTTTTTAGCCCCATATCAAGTCTTAAAAAAATGCTCAGAAAATTACGATTATTTGTATGAAAAAATGTTAAATTTGGTACTTTTTTGTTGAAAAGTAGGAAATTTAGGACAAATTGCTAATTTTTAAGCTAAAAATGGTCAGAAATGAAAAATTTTGTTGAAAATTTGGACAATTTTGGTGAAAAATCGTGGACCATTTGGATTTTTTTTTAAATTTTCAAAAATTTCGGGCAAAAACATGGAGGGACCATTAGGACAAATTTTTTGGAGATTGCGGAAAAAGAGCTTCAACGTTAATAGGAGGGCAATTACTACAAATAGTAGCGTTAAAAAAAATACAATACTTTTTTTCAGGGAAGGCTCGGATCAAAAACGAAGACTTGGAAACGATTCTCTATACCCGATTTGATTTATAAAAAATCAAAAATTATGATCCGAAAATGTAACCCCGATTTTTTATGTAACCCCGAAATATTGAACATGTTTATGTCTTCTTTTAGCGCTACTACTTTTAGTAATTGTCAATAGGAGTACTTTCGAAATTTTCGCTTTAATAATATTATGAAGTTGAATATTTTTCGAAACCTAGAGAATTTATGTAGGTTCTGCGAATAACTAACTTTATATTCAAATAACTTTTTTAAAAATATTTTGCACAGAGTAATTACTAAGGATGGTCTTTGGATTAACATCGTCTCCAATCTATTTAGGGTTGCATAAAAATTTCCGTAAAGTTGAAAATATTTCCAAAATTCCGGAAATATTTCTATTTTTATAATGGAAATAAAGTCAAACTCAGAGGTCAAAGTTGGGCCCAGATGATCCGGGCCTTAAGCCCGTAGGCCGGACTTGGGCCCGTTTTGATCTCTGGTCAAACCTCGACTCCCCTCCCCAAGCATGATCAGCCTAGCTAATTTAGATAATTTTAGCGAAATCAAATCAATGTCTGAACCGAATGTATTTGAAGAAACTTCTATTATCGTTCAACACGATTGGTTAACTTCGATAAATAATTCTAAAAAGTAATCACCCATTTTTCTAAAAAATTTTGTACGCTCATTTTATTTTTTAGTACTTCTAAAGAAACCTTCTTTATTGGATCTAAGAAGTTTGGACAAAATTCTTCGTTCATAGATGTCAAGTGTGAAAATCATGAACTGTCGTTTACTTCTTCGGCTTTTAAGAGCATTAATTACAAAGCGGTGGGTTTTTTTTGGCACTATTTGGAATTCCTCCTGTGGAGATCAAAAAAAGGACACAAAAAATGTTCGAAAATCACAAAATTCATGCCATAAAATTGGAATTTTTGATAGAAATTAATTATCAAAAATTTTTTTGTCATATAAGCATGATGATAAGACAAAATTACATTGTTTTGTCTTATATACCATGCTTATGATGTGACAACTAAATTTTTATTATTTAGCTCATTTTTGTATTTTTCTTTTCTCCATGAGGGCATTCCGAATAAGTGATGGTTTTTTGTAGTGAATGAGGAGTTCCTCCTGTGAAAATCAAAAAAGGACACAAAAAATGTTCCAAGAGATTTGTATTTCTCATTTATAAATTTCTAGTTCTCTAATTTGTACTTACTAATTTTTTTTAAGCGATCCTTATATGTCGAGTTTGAAGATTTGCCTCAAAAGATCTTTTTGGCACCCATTGCAGAATTCAGAAACCTCCATAAATGGGCTATTGATTCCATCGATTTATCACCATCTTCTAATTTGGTTGTTTCTGCTGGAAGGGATTCATTATTGGTTTGGAATGCACGAGATGGAGCCCTTTTGGTAAGTTTTCTGATACTACTTCGGATTAGCTGCCCCGAGTGACAGAGTACTGGAACCGAAAAAATACCCTGTCACTTGGGGGCAGCTAATCGGAAGTAGTATCGATTTTCTTTAACTAAAGTGGTATGTATTATTTTAGAAAACATTAGAAGGACACTTATTAGACGTGTTGAAATGTCGCTTCTTTCCATCTGGGCTAGTAGTTTTATCCGGTGGTTTAGATATGACTGTACGTATATTTTCTGTAGAAACTGGTCAGTGTGCACGTACTCTAATGGGACACCGTGGGCCGATTACTGATCTTGGAATTATTGATAAAGGAGTAGAAGTTATGTCGAGCAGCAAAGATGGCACTGTTAAGGTATTTTTCTTTCAGCTCCTTTGCTAATTCATTTCACTTCGAAGAGATGGAATTGTGGAAGAGCCGAATATGTTCATAGTTGGGACTTTGAATCTGGTGATGTTAATTCTTTATCGCTAGCACAAGATGCAAATATGTTTGTTGTTGGAACTCGAAACGGCGAAGTTATAACATGTGATCAACGAACAAATGAAATTGTAACAGTTTTGGGAGCTAATACACAATGGGGGAAGCCACTCACGTGAAAAATATTCTGGAAGTGACACTTCTAGGGAGTAAAAACATGCGAGTAATCCGAATTTGACATTTTCGAAGCGAAAAAATGCCTTCCTGATTCTGGGAGGGCCTGTGTATTGAAGCAAAAATCACATTTTGGAGCTACTACACTTTAAGGGTAGCCACTTACAGGATACCAAGTTGAAGGAAAGCGTTTTTTAGCTTCGAAAATATCAAATTCGGATTCCCTTCATGTTTTTATCCCTATAGGGGTTATTTCCAGAAAAAATTTTCGAAAATTTTTTCACGTGGGTGCCTTCTCCCTATTGTGTAGTAGCTCCCAACTTTGTGACAATCCATTTAAAAAATTTCTTTTAGGTACACAGGTTTAATATTCGTAATGAATGCACATCAGCCATTCTAGTTAACGAAAATTGGTATGCTGGAACTAAAGAAGGTGAAATAGTATGTTTCGATTTAAAATCCAGGTATTGTTTTTTTCGAATTAGCTATTATAAATATCATCATAGAACTTGCTCTTCAAAGTTAAAAACTTCTCGTGGATCGATTACAAAGTTAAAATTTACTCCTCAATATGGACTTATTTCTTCGTTTAGTAAGTTAGATTTTACAGAGTGGGCTTTAAAAAATCGGAATTTTTTGACGAAAAAAATCGAAAAAATGACGATTTCATGGTCAAAAAATCCGGTTTTCCCATCCTATATTCATCCCTTTGTTACTTTTTGTAACTTATATCACTAAATTTCAGGTGATGGAACAGTAGCTGCATATTCAAATATTCAAGCATCACCACATTCTTCGTTAGAATTTACTGGGGCTGATTGTGATCCGATTTACGATTTCTCTATTGTTGAAAGTACCTTATTTACTTCGTGCCGAGACAAGATTGTGAGAAAATACAATTTGGCTAATGGTTTTGATTAATTGTACATTTAAATTGACGGGTTTTATATTATATTTTTTTAATAAACGTATTTTTACAGTTTTGTTTATGTATATTTTAGTGATTTTTAACTACATTTATATCTTTTTTGGTACTAGAACATTGGCAATGGAGTTTCGGAGCTATTATGTCTGGAGGGCGCACTTAACAGGAATAAAAATGCCGAAGTAAAAACGTTTGAGCATGTGGAATCCCCTGGCTTCGGGGCGTTGGGCATGCGCAAAAAGCCCCAGTAATTTGGGAATAACTCAGAGCTGCGCATCCCTCTGAAAATGAATGGGAAGAGCTAGAGAGAGGCAGGTGAAAACACGATTTGAGCCGCCCCGAGATCATCCTGATCTATTCTGAATAATTGATTCTCCACAAGGGGGCATTAAGTGCCAATTTTTATTTCCTCCGGTACTGTTTCAACGGTATTGTCCTAGTGCCCCTTTTTTTAAATTTTACTTTGTATAGATCATTTAGTTGTAATGTTTGGAACAACCCGGTTTCTCAACAAGTCTTTGCTTCGAGTCAATTCAACAGACATCTCTCATACTCGTTTTAAAATGATGAAATTCAAGCCAAAAGTAGCTAAACATATCCCTATTAAGACTCCTTCAATGCATGCGTTGGATCATTTTGATTTCTATTATGGACCGTTGTTCGGGAAGAAATGGCCATCTATACGACTTGGACTTTTGACCCCGAAGAAATTTGTGGCCGTTTTAAACAGATTTTCTCACGACATTGATGTGAATGAAAATATTCTTCAAGATTTGGGTGCGCAAGATTTGATGCAAATATTGAGAAAAGGCTTTGTTTATGTCAAGAGTGTAGATAAGGGAACGAATCACGATTGGGATCTTGAAGCAGATCAAATTTCTTTTGAACGGAATTTGCAAAATGAGGTAGGCTTTTTGAACAAGAGGCGAAATGGTGCTATCACCCACCACTAGCACCTACCCATCACCTTGAGTGGATCATCCACCATCACCCACTGGGTGGTGATTAGGTCTACCATCACCCATGGCATTTTGTCTACCATCACCCAAAATTTTGCTCAAAGTCAAAATGTTTGCTCAAAATCGAATTTTTTCTTATTAGGTGATACCACCCTTTTGGTTGATCACCCACTAGGTGATTTTGGGACATGGCTGGGAATGAAAAAATGAAAATCAGAAAAAAGTCAAAAAATCAAATTTCAGACCTAAAAATCAGCTTTTCACTAGATACTGCCCTAAAATTGATAAATCAGACCCATTCCGAGGTCTGGTCATGGGTGATTGCACCCAAAATCACAATAGATGATGAGTGCCAATCACCCACTGGGTGGTTGTGGATGATCTGATGTTTTCAGAAAAGTGCTGATTTTGAGATGTCAAATCTGGCAAAATGCTGATTTTTCAGGACAAATCTGATTTTTGAGATGCGAAATTTTGGGAACTTATGCACTTCGGCCCCCAAAAATTGGGGAGGGGGGGGGGCCTAAGTGCATAAGTTCCAAATTTTATCTAATTTATAAGAAATATAATGGAAAATTATTAGAATTTTCTGATTTTTGCTCCTAAAATCTGATTTTTGAAGTCAGATTTTGCTGATTTTGAACAAAATGTTCTTGGCATCTCTGTTATAAATGGATAATTTAGCCGAATGAAACTGATGATTTTGATGAAGAGAAAAGTTTCCGTACTTCTGCTGGATTAAAAGAATTTCGGCGTCCCTCTGAAGTTTTCGAATTTGGTCAAGATAAAACAAACATGAGTGACAGTAGAGATATTGAGTAAGAATAGATAATATATTGATCCCGGTTAGCAATGACCAATGGCGTAGCCACACCGATACTAGTTCGGAACAGAGGGCGCACTTTTCTATAAAATTTTTTGTTGAAAATAACCATTTTAGGGGTAATTTTATGCGGTGAATTCAAAAATCGCACTCGCGAAGGCTGAAAATGCGTCCTGTGCTCTAAAAAATTTTCGAAAAAAATTCGAATTTTTGACAAAAATTCGCTTTTTTACTAAAATTCGTTTTTTTGGCATAAATTTGTTTTTTTGGGGGAAATTCGATTTTTCAATTTTTGGCCAAATTGGGGGGGGGGAGGAGGAGGCGGCTCTAGGAATTTTGCCAACAAAAAAAGTGGACTTTTACCAATGGCAAAACATAAAAAATCAATATTTTCATATCGTTGGCAAAATTCCTAGAGCCGGGGGACCACCCCGGGTTCTCCCCAGCTACGCCACTGTCAACTTGTAAAATTGTTAATTTCAGAATAACTGGCCTTGAAGGAATGGGGATTCAACTAGAAAAAGTCGACGATTTCATCACTATTCCAAATGCCCTAAAAGTGTATACGTACGATCGAACTTGGCTAAATGATTACCCTACGCCGGTGAAGGATGATAATGGGATTTACAGTATGTCTGTTATTTTAATCCAAAATAAGAGACGAGACAATTTTTAGGTTGGTGGCTTCTCGATGGTGGTTCGATCATCCCTGTATTGGCTTTAGATTTGAAAGAAACGGATAGCGTCTTGGATATGTGTGCTGCACCTGGTGGAAAGAGTCTCCTCATCCTTCAAACCGGGTGTTTTGGTATGTTTATTTTGGTGTTTCCTAAACCCTTCAATTGGAGGGAGAGAGAAGCAAAATGTATTACAGGATGTTCCAAAAAAACCGCCATTTGGTCATTTTTTGGCGAAAATTTTTCAAAAAATTTTCTCAAAAATGACTCATTAGGGGTATTTTTATGCGAAAAATCGATTCGCGCATCGAAAACCCTTGAAAACGCCTCCCAGACCATGAAATATCATTCAATTTTCGTATTTTCAAGTAGGAATTCCGGAACTTATGCACTTCGGCCCCCCCCCAAAGTCGTGCAGTACACTTGACGTTCTGTTAGAGCAGAAAAATTTTTTTAAATGACCTTTCTTGGAATAATTTTGGCTGAAAAATCCAAAAAACACACTCAAAAAACCCAAAAAAATTTCCTTGACCGTGTTTTGGACATTTTTTGACCTCAAAACCCATGTTTTTTGGAATTTGAGGTCAAAAAATATCCAAAACACGGTCAAGGAAGGGTTTTTTTGAATTTGTTGAGTGTGCTTTTTGGATTTTTCAGCCAAAATTATTCCAAGAAAGGTCATTTTTTTAAAAATTTTCTAGTCTAACAGAACGTCAAGTGTACTACGCGACTTGGGGGGGGGCGAAGTGCACCGATCGGTGCACTTTGCCCCCCCCCC
>JAQGBS010001270.1:0-16352 GCA_034698545.1 Acrobeloides obliquus | reverse complement strand
TTTTGAATTTGAAATTGCCGCCAAGAGTCTTGGCGGCAATTTCAAATTCAAAACAAATTTCAAAAATCGACAACTTCAAACGCGATTATCTCAAAGCGATTCAGAATTTACTGTAAAAACAAAAAATGCTCCATTTTTCATGAATTTCCGAATATATATAAATTATGGCAAATTTCGCTAATCTAAAGAATTTTCAACTTCCTTCAGTTTTAGCTATGAAGACTTTTTTGCTCCTCGGCCCCTGAAAAGTGACTTGGTCAGAGATGTCGGCCAGGAATTCTAGTTTATTTTTATGTGTAACTCGGAGCTCGTATAGTGAAAAAATTTTGAGCTAGAGCTCAAAAATGATTTTTAGAGGGGGTAAAAAATCAGCGCGCCGACACTTGCGGACGAACTTTTGCGGACCCGACATTTGAGGACCAACATTTGCGGACTCGACACTTGCGGACCCAACATTTACGGACGACATTTGCGGACTGACATTTGCGGACATGACATTTGCGGACCCGACATTTGCGGATTGCCATGGAAAAAAATTTTTTATAGGTCAAAACTAATTCATTTTTTATTTTGAGAAAATTACAAAATTTTTCCCAGTTTGGAAAAAAAATTTTCCCATGGCAATCCGCAAATGTCGGGTCCGCAAAAGTTCGTCCTCAAGTGTCGGCGCGCCAAAAAATCGTTATTTATAGAAAGAAAGTCACTTTTCTCGAAAATTACAAAGGTTTGGGACATAGTTTTGGTGTCGTTGAAAAGAGCAACGATGAGTAATAAAAACGTACTTTGAATTGTAGGAAACGCATTCATAGAAAAAAAGTTATGATAGAAATACTAAAATGGTCCGGATGACAATTTTTGCTAAACATGACCCTTGATTTTTTCACAAGTATAAAGCAAGGGAACTAATTTTTATGTTTTTGTTAATCACTCACTAGGTACTTAAAAATAATATAGGCTTCAAGTTTGTGGCGACACTTTTTGCCATACTCCCACCCCCTCAGGGGCTATCTGCGATATTTCGAGATATTGCCTTTTAAGTTAAAAATGCTCAGAAAATTACGATTTTTGTTAAAAAATGGAAAATTTTATTATTATTTTTGCTGAAAAATCACACCGGGGACCATTATAATTTAAAAAAATTTATTCAACAATTTTTGACTCGGGAGTTGTCGAAATGCAGTATACGATGCCTACGCTATTTTTCAATATGCTTTGAACCAAGGCATACCCCTTATATTGAGGGATAACTCCCGGTCAAAAACTTACTTCATCCAAACTATTTTTTAAATCTAAAAATTTATCTTCTTTAAAGCGTTGTATAAAATTTGATGGTTCTAGTTTATTCCATCTAGCTCTTTTTTCATATTTTATTAAACAATTTTGCATAAATTCTTGAAAATCTTGTGAATATTGTTGAATACAAATTGAATAGCTAGAGTTTTTAAATAACTTTAAGGCATAAAATTTATCATCATCTTTTCCTTGAAGATTTTTAAAAATAGCTTGAAACTTTGTAAATACATCTTCTTCTGCTAATTCTTCTTGTTCAGCTTTACCCGATACATATGGCAAATAGCCAACGATAGCTTCCGCAAGTGTAACACCTAAGCTCCAAACATCAAAGAGTTCGGTCAATTGTTGTTTCTGATCTAACAAATTTTCTGGCGGAATATAAGGTATAGTTCCTGGGCCTAAAGTCGACTTCTTATCCAAATATCTGGATGAGCCAAAATCGCATAATTTTACTTTACCATTCCAATTAATTAATACATTCTCCGGCTTTAAATCTTGATGCACAATATTAAGGCTATTACAATGCATAAAAGCCTTTACTAAAGAGAATGCAACATTTCGTAGCATTATTTCTGGAAAATGGCTTTTGTATTTATGGTACATTGTATACATTTTTGTTAATGACATATCCATTTTCTCCATACAATAATATAATTGGTTCTCGTGTAATCCACAACCATAAAAAGTCACAATATATTCAGATGATGATAATTTTTTATGGATCTCAACCTCGGCCAATTGTTCTGCTTGTTTGATTAAGTTTCCACCAACAGTCGATTTGAAACGATTCCTTGGTAAAAATTGTAATGGTATAATTTTAACTGCCATTAATATGTTTATCTCGGTGTATATACTGTAATACCGATATTCGTCTACTGTATATTTAGATTTACCAATCGATCCCAACTTGGTCATTTCCTTATAATTAAACACCGCCTTAGGTTTATTCGGTACACTCAATACATTTAGATCAAAATCCGATAGAGCAATCGGATGACACATTAAAAAATTGAAAGTTTAATAATTATAAAATAAGGATCTCTTATTGATTGCTTTGAAAAAGATTTGACTAATGTTTTAAAATTTTATCAACTTTAAAGCGTTTAGTATTTAAGGATAAGCAACATAAAAATGTTCCAAATATAGCTCGTAAAATTTTTTATTATAGGAAGAAAAGCCGTAGATGAGCCGATGGCAGAGTTGTACAAACAAAATTTTTTATCACAATTGAATAAGACAAACATTTTTTTAAAAATTTCCTAAAATGAAAAGGATCAAATATCGGATATTTATATTTAAGTGCCAAGGTTTTGTGCTTAAGGAGTAAGTTCAATGGTATATGTTGAAAACTACCAGTGTATAATTACGCAAATTTATTAATTTTAATGTGAAAAATTAAAAAATATTTCAATTACATACATATAAATCAATTCTTTCCCAGTGACACCTTCCCTCCGAAAATTTGCTTGTCAGAACTCGATATAAACAAATTGCAATCCCTGAATCAGGGCCTTGGCGGGAAATTCAAATTCAAAATCGCAACTCAAAAATCGCCAACTTCAAACGCGATTATCTCGACAACGATAACGATTCAGAATTTACTGTAAAAAACAAAAAATGCTCCATTTTTCATGAATTTTCCGAATATATAAATTATAGCCAATTTCGCTAATTTAAAGAATTTTCAATTTTTACATGCATACTTTGCTAGCGATTTTTACATTTTTTGGTTCCCGGCTTTCGAAATGGGACTTGGCCAGGGATGTCGGCCAGGAATTCTAGTTTATTTATATATGCTGCTCAATACCTGCATCTTCAGAAAATTTCGAGCTAGAGCTCAAAAAGTGATTTTTTGAGGGGATAAAAAAGCGTGGTTTATAGAAAGAAATTCACTTTTCTCGACAACTACAAAGGCTTGGGACATAGTTGGTGTCATTGGGAAGGGTAACAATGGGCAATAAAAACGTGTTTTAAAAAATTGTGGGAAACGCATTTATAGAAAAAAGTTATGATAGAAATACTAAAATGGTCCTGATGCCGATTTTATGCCAAACATGACCCTCGATTTCTCTACAAGTATAAAGGCACGGGACCTAATTTTTTACGTTTTTGTTAATCACTCACTAGGTACTTAAAAATAAGTTAAGCTTCAAGTTTGTGGCAATACTTTTTTTCTACCACTATCCCCTAGGGAGCCATCTTCGATATTTCGAAATATTGCCTCTTAAAGCGTAAATGATAGGGTTCCAAAATAATGTGAATTTTTTCTAAAATGATCCCTTTAGGGGTCATTTTATGCGGAGAATCGATTGCGCGTATTCCCGGCGCGTGAAAATGCTTTCCTGGCCCTGATTTAGGGAAGCGGATATGTGTATTCAAACGAGTATGAGCTTGCCAGTCTAGCTAGTAAACTGGCAAGCTAGTAGGATAGTAGAAACCAATCAATGAATTAATAAATAAAAGAAATCTCTTGGCAAGTTGCCATTGATCGAATGAAAAAAAACGGTACTACTAAACAAGAGCAACCGTAATGACGTGGGCATTTTTTCGAAAAAAAATTTCTCTTAAAATTTTCTGAAAATCACCCTATTAGGGGTGAAATCATGCGAAAAATCGATTGCGCGCATTCCCAAAGCGTGAAAATGCTTCCTTGACCCTGCTCCAGGGAAATAGATGTGTGTATTGGAGAGAAAATCGAAAAATCTTGAAATTTCTCCCTCAAAATCATATTTCTGGAGGTAATTTCATGCGGGGAATCGATTGCGCGCATTCCCGAAGCTTAAAAACACTTCCCTGACCCTTATTCAGGGAAATTAGTACATGTTGGATTTTTGCTTCAATACACACTCTTATTTCCCTGGAGCAGGGTCAAGAAAGCATTTTCACGCTTCAGGAATGCGCACAATCGATTTTTCGCATGATTTCACCCCTAATAGGGTGATTTTCAAAAAATTTTAAGAGAAATTTTTTTCAAAAAAATGCCCACGTCATTTAAGTTGCTCTTGTTTAGTAGTACCAAAAAATATGAGAGAATTACCTTAGATTTACCTTTAAACATATTAATTCTTATCAAAATAATCTATTATTTAAAAAAATAAGAAATTCACGCAGCCCCTCAGGGCTGCGTACATTTGGTTTTTAAACCACTGTATGACTTCCGATAGCGTTTTTAGGGTTTAAAATTTTTTCCTCTAAATTTTGGCCCATAGTCGATTCTTTTTTTTGTTTTTTTAAATTCAATATATATTCAAAAGATTGTTATTTCAGTGTGTTAGGCTTATGCTTAAGCTTAGGCTTACTTTGTTTAGTCTTAGGTTAGGCTTAACTATGGTTAGACTTATGCTTAGGCTTATCTTTTCAAGCCTTGGAATTTTAAACATTTTAACGAAAAATTTTGGTTAATTTAACATCATAAACGAGCGTAAACAACCAATGAATGAATTAATAAATAAAAGAAATCTCTAGGCAAGTTACCATTGATCGAATGAAAGAAAAACAAATGTGCTAAAGAATAAATTGATTTCTGTTCAACTCATGAATGACAACATACAGAAAGATCTATAAAATTGGCATTTATGCTTCAACAACAAATTCTATTTTTCATTAGTTTAAATAATCAAAGCTATTCATAACAAACATCAAAATTTCGAAACAGGTATACTAAAGGAAATTTCTCAAAAAATGTACATTTTCGCATTTTTGACGAGACGGTCGAATATTTATTAAATTTCCGGTTTTCGAAGATTTATTAACATGTCAGTTGTTTCAATCATCTTCCTTCTTTGATCTCGTGCATATACCAGAAAGTACTTCAACAAACATAGTTCAAACATGAAAATAAAAATCAATTAAATCGGTATTTCAGCAACAACAAAAATTATTTTTAATGCTTCTCTGCCAATAATTTGTTTCCCGTTGCTCTGCCAATCGTTTCAATAAACACGACTTTATTGCGGAACTAGGCAACGGGAATATTCTCGCAACTTTCCCAAATTCCCGAGAAAAACTTTCCGCTCCAAATGTGAGAATTATCGGAGCTACTACACAATAGGGGGTGATACCCAAGTGAAAAAGATTCGAAAATTTTTCTGGAAAGACTCCTCTAAGGGTAAAAACATGCGGGAAATCCGAATTTGATATTTTCGAAGTGAAAAAACGCTTCCCTGATTCAGGGAAGGCCTGTGTATTGAAAAGATAAGTTGCAAAAATCGCATTTATCTGGGCAAAGAAAAAACGTTCAGAGACGAAATGAAAAAACCGATTATAAAGTCGACAGTTGTTATTAGAGTACTCAAAGAATATTTTTAAAGCTAAAAAGATGTCAGCTGCGATTCATCACATCCCGTATTCAAGATTATGTGATGAACCACATCCCAGATGATTCATCACATAACCTTGAATTACTTTTCACGCCACAAAACGTTTATTGTGTTTATAAAAAATCTATTTGTTTTTGAAAAAGTTTAGGGAATTATTTATTTTTGGATTAATCTTTTTAAAAATATATCGATGACCAATGAGAACTTATTAGAAGAAACTGTGTTAGAAGAAAAATGGGATATACAGGGTGGGCCCAAATAAATTGCACACTCCATTAATTTTCATATGGATTTTTGTTGTGGCGACAGTTGAGGATGGGCACTTGAAGATGAGACACTTGAGGATGGATATTTGAGGACTTGACACTTGGGGACGGGCAAAGATGGGACATTTGAAGATGGGACATTTGAGGACGGTCATTTGAAGACGGAACATTTGACGGCCATTTGAAAACGGGACTTTTTGTGAATGTGCTATTTTTATTTGAATTTGCAACTGGTTTTTTTCTCAAATGTCCGTCCTCAAATGTCCCAGCCGTCCTCAAAAGTCCTGTCCTCAAATGGCCGTCCTCAAATAGCCGTCCTCAAATGTTTCAGCCTCAAATGCTCGTCCTCAACTGTCGCCACACCGGATCTTCTTCATGACAGAAATTTTTTCATAAAAAGTGATGCTCTACAAAGATGTCAAGGAGATCACAAAACAACAACTTCCTAGGACATGTGTTGCGTGTGCAAGTATTTTATACAAAATTCAATGACATTTAGCTTCTTCATCGTCCCAAAGACAAAATGTTTTTCTATTACAACAATCTTCCGCCAACAGTCTCGATTCCATTCCCTTCCATTTAGCTTTGAACATTGACGGATTTTATGTGCTTTTAATCTTTTTACATAATTTTCTCTTATGCATTTTTTATGTAGTTTTTATTATAATTTTAGAAGTAAACCCATTTTTGGATTTATATAAAATCTATATAACGGTTCTACACTCAAACTGAGGTATCACTTACAACATTTACAACTCAAACTATTGTCCAAAGAACTTATTAAAACAACTTCAACCTTACCAAAAGAATTTGATCCAGTGGGGGATACACTCTAAAGAGCATCCCACAATTTCTAAGCGGCTTAAGGGTGAACTAAAGAGTAACCTAGAAAAAAAACCAGGTTGGTTTACATGCAAAATTGTGGGAAAAGGGGAAAATAACCACTACCCTTCTGTTCTACACAAAACTTCGAGCCACAACCAACCTTGAATTTGATCAAGCCTAAAAAAAACGAAGCCATCACAATGAGTGGACCCATTAGATAGAAAATTGGGCCACTTCATAAGAAATTGAATGACAAAATCAACAACTTACCCATTTACGAATTCGAGCCAGATATCACCAAAACCGACAATGACAACTTGTCATCTGCCCAAGAAATGATGGACAAGCTCGAAGCCGATTTGGATAAGATATCTACATGGACAAACAAGCTTGAAGAGCTGGACAATAAATGGCAAGAACAGCTCGATGATGAAGATGTTGTCGACGGGCCAGAGTCAGAAGCATATGTAATATTCACAAAAACGACCGATTACAACCCCGCAATGATTGAAGGCAGAACAAAATTGGCAGATTTAGAAGCTGCCAAGAAAAAACTTGCTCGTTACATTAACAATTTGAGCTCCAAACTAGGAAATGCGCCTCAAACCGCTGGAGCGGTTCCTGGAGCAGGTACCCAATCACTAGCCTCTGTCAAGGTTAACTTACCAAAACTAGGTCTAAAGAAATTTACGGGAAAACACATAGATTGGCAACCGTTCGAAGACTGGTTCAAGCCGACGATTGAAGCAGCACCAATCCCCAAAGTTCAGAAATTTGCATATTTGCTCGACTGTCTCGATGGGCCACCTCTAAAATCGGTGCAAAATTTACCTGTAACTGAAGAAAACTACCAATTAGCTTGGCAAACGTTGATCAACCGATGGGGGCAAAAGAAGCAAATCATTCAAGCATACTATAAAGAGCTCCAGACCTTGACAACGTTGAAACCAACAGCTTCGATTTTTGAACTTTGATCCATGCTAGAAAATATCACAAGAATCATCAATCAGCTAGAAAAAGCCGGTCAAGATACAGAAAACGAAGCTGTTGTAGTCCTTATTGAACAAAAATGGCCACCAAACATTTTGGAGAAAATTTTTGAGAAAAAATCGGAAACAGGTGATTGGACACCCAATAAAATGTTGAAAGCTCTTGAAACCATCATTACACTTCGTGAAGATGTCAATCGAATCCATTATGGCGATAAACCTACAAAGGAACCGTATGTTGCTCCAAAAACAAGCCAAATTAAAGAAAATGACAATCAGAAGTTAGAAGAGCTTCCAACAAGTGCATTTTTGGTCGCTAATGCTTCTGCTCAGCAGCCATCAAAAAGAAATTACCAGAATGAAAAGAAGCCTTATTGCATTTTTTGTGAAGAAAAGACCCACAAGAGCTTTTCCTGCAACAAATACAAGGGTGAAAAATCAAGAAAAAATCGGCTTCCACAACTTCAAAGGTGTATCAACTGCACCAGAAAGGGCCATAATCGGTGTGATGGAAAATTCGAATGCCTTGTCTGTCATCAATCACACCATACCCTTTTTTGCCCAAAGGATGAATCAAAAGAAACTTTACCTGATTTCAATAACAAGAAGCAAAACAATTTGAACAAGTTAAAATCCAACCAGCAAACTTCAAAGTTCAACAAAACAACTGGTGAAACGACTTCTAGCAACCATGTGTGTTCTGTTGAAGACAGCATCTCTAACAAAAGACAAAAAACTTTTTTAAAAATGTTGAAGGTTCAAATTTTCAACCCTAAGAATCCAAAATTTACAAGCGATGCCATTGTGTTTCTAGATGATGGAAGCCAAAGAAGCTTCATTTTGAGCAAGCTTGCAAGGAAACTGAAAATTTTTGGATCTGAGGACATCATCAAAATTCAAACATTTGCAGCTGAAGAAGCCATATTAATGAAAAGTGCCACGGTCAATGTAGCCTTCAAATTAAATGATGGAAACGTTATGGAAATGGAATTGCGAACAGTATAACGGATGACAAGATCCATAGAATCCATTATAATTGACGAAAATTTGAACACTTGTGCTTTTGAATTATCAGCACAAACCATCACTCCAGACATCATAATTGGAATGGACTACATGAATCAAATTACAATATCTTCTAAACGTGAACTTCCGTCTGGATTTTTTTTGAACAGCACAATTTTTGGGCCAGTTGTCTGTGGCAAAGGTTTTGTGAGAGGATTTGAAGAAACTTCAAAAGAAAACGTCTATCATATCAACAGTATTCTGAGTCCATCAGAAGACAAAGAAGTTTCAATTGAACCGGATGTCAACGAACTTCAGAACTTTACTACTTGAAACATGTGCCATAGCAAACAGTCGACCCTTAACCTACCCAACAGAAACTTTTGAGCCTGATAGAGCCTTGAGGCCCATCGATTTTTTGAGCCCAGAAATAAAAATTGGAATCCCTTCAATTGAAACCGAAGCACAATTTTCACCTCCAAAACTTGAAGGACAAGAACAAATGGTGAATTCTTGGAAAAGCGGAGCCAAAATTCTTGATAAAGTATGGGTTTTATACTACAACGAATACCTTAAAAATCTTCGTAAAGCTCATCGAACTAACCATAAAGGCCAAAAATTTGCTCCGGAATTTACTCCAAACTTGAATGAAATCGTCATTGTCGAAGATTCAGGTGCCCCACGAGCTACATGGAAATTGGCAAAGGTTATTGAAACAATTGAGAGCAGTGATGGATACATTCGAACAGTGAAACTATTGATGCCCAACAAAAACGAAATTCATCGATCCGTTTCTGCAATATACCCATTGGAAATTAGAGCTGTAGCTGAAGTCATGCCAATGGAAGCATCGAAACAACAACCAAAAAATGGGGGCCAAGTCGACGTTGACGTTGAAGACTCAAATGGAGAAGAAACTAAAAAGATTTTAGAAAAGGTTGAAACTCCGAACCATGTTAATTCCCACAAATATGAAACTAGAAGAAAATCAAAACTTGCAAAATTAGCAAAAACAAGTCTTTTCTACATTTCAATTTTGGCTATGGTTGTTTCTAATTGTGCCGAACCAGTTATGCAACAAGTAGTTAATTTCAAATGCAAGAAATCTGGTGTAGAAATTCATGTGCCACCCAATGTGAAACATTTACGACTTTGTGTCAAGCCTTGGTGTTACGACAAACTACAACCGAAATCAATTGAAGACATACAACTTCCACACCAAGTCCTGCTCTACAAACAAGTCATAACTGGTCATTATGTAAGTGGGGATCAACTTTATCAAATCAATCATGAATGTGATGCAGTTCCTTACTGTGACACGATAGATTGCTATTTTTGCTTGGCAAGGGTTTTTAGTTGGATCTATTGTGAAAAAGAAAAGCACAACTACATGACTTATGTTGTCCTTTTTACGGTCTTTTCTGCTACTGTTATTTTAACGGCGGTCCTCATGACTGTTGTTGGTGTCATTGCGAAAACATGTCAAGCTACAAAAATTATTGGAAATGTCCTGCTGGTCGTTTTCAAGATCCTTGTATGGCCATTCAAAAAATTGTATGAAATTTTGAAGAGATGCTGTTTTCCAGAAGTCAGAATAAAATTAAAAAACAGAAGAAGGCGCCGTGACAATGAAAAGGAACTTGATGATCTTGAACAAGGCCGAAGAAGGCAAAGAATTCATTTGACAATAATCCATACGGTTTTTGCTTTATTGACTTTGTTGACAACTACTGAATCTCGAAATCCAGTTGAGTGCGCAGAAGTGACAACATTGACTTCACCAGAAAACCTATGCATTCAATCAGAAAGTGGGCTTGTTTGTGATATCTCTGAAACAACAATGGTGACCCTTAGACCTCATTCACAAATCAGTTGTGTACTCATTCAAGATCACCGTGGACGTCTTCTTGGAACTTTAAAGTTAAAGTTTGAAGATATTCAGTTCGAATGCTCTCCTATTACTCACCATTGGTCAAGAAAAGTCGAAATCAAAGTCCAAAGCAAGCCTCATTGCCCTACTCAAGGTAGTTGTGTGCATGATAGATGTGGAACATTGAAGCCGCATGAACTTATACCTGAATTTGAAGGCTTAGCCAACTCTAGACCTGGATATACATATTGTGCGTTGGGATGCTCCTGGTTGACATGTGGTTGTCCCTTACCATCGGCAGCATGCACCTTCTTCCGTCCATACGCCCTCGAAACGCCAGATCCAACAATTTTCCATGTTTATTCATGCTCCTGGGAACAACGTGTAAAAGTTTTGGGTGAAATGAGAATTTATAACGAGTCAGAATCTGAAGTTTTCTTGTTACAACCTGGCATACCCACTTCCTGGAATCCACTCAACTCCTCACAACCGATTCATTTTACTTTCTTCACTGAAATTTACCCACCAACTACGCTTCTTTCATCATACTTTTCCACAAATGGAACAATAGTAGCGATTTTGAACCAAGAAGAACTTGAAGAAAGTAAACTTTTCACATGCCCAAACAAGGTTACAGCACTCAAAAAGATGAAAATGTGCCGATTCTGAGAAGAAGCCTGCAACTGCTTCCCCGGAGAAGCTCAAGCCAACTGTCACTGTCAAAATTTTACTCTGGACCATCTGACTGAAAAGAACCACCTTCCAAAAATTGCTCCTCAACTCACCTTTACTACAGAAACGCAGACAAATCGCTCAACTTTTATCCGAAGGTCATAGCTCATTTTACACATCAAACCTCAATGTCGGTGCTCATTCACTTTCCTGGCTTTGAAATGAAAATGGTAACCGATGCTGCAAAGAATCATCTCAAAATAAACAAAGTTTCTGGCTGCCGGAACTGCGAAGTAGGTGCTGAAGTCCAGTATACGTGTTTGTCAGATCTGGAACAAACAATTGGTCATGTGGAGTGCAAAATGTTTGGAATTTACTTTGATGTCGACTGTTACAAGAAATCAACTCCAAAAACCATTCATCTGGCCATTTCCCAACATGAAGTTGATGAAAACTGCACACTAAAGTCCCCTGGTGGTTATACAAGTCAATTTCGTTTCCAGGCTAAGCTGTTGGACCCATCTGTTGCTATTCCCCAACACAGAAATGGTGGTGTGATCTCTGAAATTCTTGATAGTTCTGGATGGCCCGACTTCTCAGTGCTTCTTTGGTACACATACGAATGGTTAGTGGCATCATGGATCCATTCATTGGTTTTTGTTAGTGGTATAATCATTGCAATACTTTTATTAATTTGCTGGTGTCCTTGGCTTTGTTGTTTGTACAATCCCCGTCACCATCTGCACCAAGAATAACCTACAACAGTTGGTGGCCGAGTGTTGCGTGTGCAAGTATTTTATACAAAATTCAATGACATTTAGCTTCTTCATCGTCCCAAAGACAAAATGTTTTTCTATTACAACAATCTTCCGCCAACAGTCTCGATTCCATTCCCTTCCATTTAGCTTTGAACATTGACGGATTTTATGTGCTTTTAATCTTTTTACATAATTTTCTCTTATGCATTTTTTATGTAGTTTTTATTATAATTTTAGTTGTAAACCCATTTTTGGATTTATATAAAATCTATATAACGGTTCTACACTCAAACTGAGGTATCACTTACAACACATGTCGCGCGACGTGTCGCGAGTTGGTGTTTTAGTCTGTCGCGGACACGTCGTGCGACATGTCACTAGTACATGGTTTAAAAAAACGTTTCTCCATAAGCAAGCCTTGGTGGTGCAGTGACAAAGGCTTAGTGGTCACAAGTTCGCGGGTTCGAATCCTGCTTGGAGCCAAATTTTTTGCACACTCGGCCTTGGGTCGCGTGGTCAGCACTTGCAACGTCGCAGGCTGTTGCGCGACAGCAACTATAAACGACATTTGAAAAATTGTTCGCACTATAAACGTAATTGCTCTGCGACGCGACGGAAATATAAATCCTGCCTTATGAAAAGTAATGGAGTGGGCAAGTTATTTGGGCCCACCCTGTAAAATGCCCAGAATTTCCGAACAAAATATCTAACATCCAAACCGTACTTTTGCGAAATTTCGAGCAATTTTCTATAAAAATTTTTAATTTTTTCTAAAATGGCTCTATGAGGATTTTTCTATGCGAGAAATCGTTTTGCGCGCATTGAAAAATCTTGAAAACGGTTTCCTGACCATGAAATTATTTACGATAAATAGGAGTAGGTTTTTTGCTAAAATAAGTCACACTCATAACTAAAAATAAAAAGAAGTAATCTTGAATTACCAATAAGAACTCAGAATGATCTCATAAAACATTGTTTTATGTTTAATAATACATAAAAAGTAAATGATGAAACGAAATTTCGTTTTTCTTATCATTTTTGGGGTGCGAAATTTCATTTTGTTTTGAAATGAAAAAATTTCTTTTGCTAGAAATTGCAAAATACGAAACGAAATTTCGCATCCCAAAAATGATAAGAAAAACGAAATTTCGTTTCATCACTACTTTTTATGTATTATTGAAGATAAAATGATGTTTTATGAGATCATTCTGAGTTCTTATTGGTAATTCAAGATTACTTCTTTTTATTTTTAGATATGAGCGTGACTTATTCTAGCAAAAAATCTACTCCTATTTATCGTAAATAAAGGCAAAAGTAATTTAGGATTATGCTTCTTGTGTGTAAAACAGCCGAGTTGAATGTTTACAACACCAGAAATTTTACATTACGACTCTTGATCTTGATGCTTTATTTAAAACTTTTATTAGCTGTAAAATAATGTTAAACGAGCTATTGATATCAGAATTGGATCTAAATTCGATTTTTGGCAAATTTTTAAAATGTGGTATGCCCAAATAGGCCGATGTGTACCTGTAAAAACGCAAAAAGAATTAAGAGGAAAGCTTTTAAGTTGACGGAGAAAATCGACTTAGTTGACACCCCAAGTTCAGTGGTCACCACAGTCTGAAATATGAAGCTATCTCCAAAATTTATATCACGTTTTTTTCTACTCATCATAGCCATTAACAGGGGTGGCAAATCGGACTGATTTTTCAAAAGAGAGCTGATTTTGAGATGCCATATCTGAGAAACAAAAAATCGCGCTAATTTTTTTGACTTGCCTCAAGGTAATAAAAAATTTTTTTTGGGGACTTCTCCTCCCCAAACCAAAACCCATTTTGCGCCGCTGTTTTCATTGATTATTCATATTTGCTGATTTTGGCTGGTAAAATCTGATTTTTGAAGTCAGATTTGCTGATTTTGAAATAATGTTGTTGGCACCCCTGGCCATTAATAATACGTTTAAAATTTTGAAACGGAGAATATCGATTTTTGCTGTCCTGACCTAAGCTCATCTTTCTCAAAAGATATGTTTTAAAAAACACTTCCTTGTTAGACTTCAATTTTTTGAAAAGTTTTTTGTGTGCAAGCTACATAAATTTATAACATGAAAATATGAGCTTTGGAAAAAATCTTAAGCAGACAGTTTAATTAGACTTTTTATTGAGATTTTTTCTATTAAAAATCCTAAATTGTCTGCTTAAGAATTTTTTCAAGCTCATATGTTCAAGTTATAAATTTTTAATGTTTAAGCAAAAATTTTTTCACCTGCTCTTTCCAGTCGCAAAAAATAAATTTGTGACTTTTTAGAACTTTGCCCATTTCGAAGAAAAACCTTAGCAGTATGCTTTTACATAGTTTAGCTTGATTACATGATGCGTGGGCTATCGCCAACTTTGCTTGTTCGCAGAAATCACACCTCTGTATTGACATCTTATTCGTAAACGTATAATTAAAATTTAATTCCTGAGTATTTTGAATTGTATATAATCATTAATGTGGTAGAAGAAAATAGCTTTAACCCTTTAGTGCCTATATGAAATACGCACTTTCTGACGAAAAAATTGTATATTTGGAATAAGAAAACTTTTCTGATTCAAACGAGGCCGGTTTTATGGTTGTAGATTTTATTTAAATTTGCCCCATATATGGGACAGCCGGCATATAGAATGCCCTATATGGGAATGCCCATATATGGGATGCCCATATATTGTTTCGAAAGTTTATAGCATGGAGAACATGCTCCTAGCTCGACATAATTCGACACAACGAATTGGCCGATATAAGCCGTGTTTAAGATAACATATTAAAAAATGACATTTTTAGCCATTATACACCTATAGAAAAAATTTTTTATTTAAAAATTCGCTCGGATTCGTGTTTCTTGCATCGAAAATCGGGTATACAGGTATTTTTTGTAAAAAAAATAAATTAAGCAAAAAACTTTGTCCGACCTATATGGGCATTCTATATGCCGGCTGTCCCATATATGGGACAAATTTCAGTGTCAATTTTCTCTATACATATGCTACATACAACTTTGCTTCCGATTTTATTTGGATGATTATATATGGAAAAAATATGAAAAAAAATTTTCAACTGTTTTTACCCCACTTTACGTATGCATCTTTGTGATGTATCAAAAATCAACTTTTTTCGAAGCCTCACAAAACTTATAAGAAATTTTTTTTCAAAAATTTCTTGTACTATTGCAAGACCAATAGGGAATTTTCAAATATATAGAAATTATGGAAATCCGATTTATATTGGATGAGATATCCTCGCATAAACTTACCCCTAAAATGATTTTGTTGGGGTTAAAACTTATAACCCTAATTTTGACACAATTTTTTCCATTTTTTGATCCCTGAAAAAAATTTTCAGATTTTTTCGATGTGCGCAATCGATTTTTCGCATAAAATTACCCCTAAAGAGTTACTTTTAAAAAAAATTTTCTACTCGACCCTACTTTACACACCCCCCTTTAAACAGCTTTTTCTTCTTTAAAATTTGCATATTTGGTAGCGAGCGGCACTATCGTACTACTTTTACTAATTGCCGAAACAACTTAGAACATCACTTTCGCGGAAAAAATCATTTTTGGAATCAAAAATCGATTTTTTGGATAAAAACTCCTACTTTTCATAGAAATTTGCATAAAAGTGGTCATAACTTTTTTTCTACACAGTCAAAAATGATTCATTTCATCGCGAAATTTTATGGGGAACAACTTTTTGTAAATATTTTAAAAAAATCATAATGGTCCCTATTATTCTTACCAAATTCCAATTCTATCCCATTTTTTACAAAAAAATTATCTTTTTTGAACATTTTCAGCCTAAAAAAAATTTTTCAAAAAATTTTCGCCTGCGGCGCGGACTTATTGCCATCAAGGATTTGAAGTAAACAATTTACAAAAATTTTATTAAGAAATTTTCGGCTCAAAAAAGTGTCCAACAAAAAATTTTCACGCCTAGTCTGTAACATGGAAAAAAAGCTGGGTGCTCATGGACAAATGGCTAGGACGCTGGCCTATACTTTATGAGCGCGGGTTCGATAATAGTGATGGGATTGAATTGATCAAAATTGATGAATACGGAACAGAAACGGAAGTTCGCATTTTTAATACCACGGAAAAGGAATCGAAAAGCGGAACAGAATCGCAAAAAAATTTTGTAAAATTTTTTCACTAAAATTGTCAACAAACGGCTATTTTTGACTCAAAAAAATGGAATTTTAGCCAAAAATGCCATTTCTTATCTTTTGTTAAAAAATATCACTTACAAGGGACCCTCACAACTTGTCAATTTTCAAATTCAAGATTTTTTCTTAAATTTTCTTAAAAACGACTCCTT
>JAQGBS010001269.1:0-16355 GCA_034698545.1 Acrobeloides obliquus | reverse complement strand
TGAGGTTGGGGGATTTGCTGACGGAAGGAAGGTGGATTTGAGCTACTGGCATCCGGTGATTGGAGTGGTGATGTTTGAACGTTTTGAAGTGTCTTAAATTGAATATTGATTTTTTCGTTATTATATTAGCTAACGTAAATGGAAGAGATTTTGGAGCTATTGTGGAGCAGGGGGTCACCCCAGGTCAAAAATCGAAAAAAATTTTTTTCTAAAATTTGTTTAAAATGACATATTTAGAGGCAATTTTATACGAAAAATCGATTGCGCGCATTTCCGAAGCTTGAAAATGCCTCCATGGCTCTGATTCAGGGTAGCGTATTGACACGAAAATAAAAAAGTTAGGGTTCTGCCCTATTACATGTTCGATTTTGCTTCAATAAACACATCTATTTCCCTGAATCAGGGTCAGGAAAGCGTTTTTCAAATCTATTTTTACTTGAAAAGTCCTTCTTTCTGGCTGCTGATATTGAATTTGTTGACTTGGCTGTGTTTGCAAATTCATCCACCATTGCTGTTGTGACGACTGAGGCTGGCTCACAATATTCGATATTCCAGGCTGGCTTCTAAAACTATACCACCAAATATTCGCCTTTCTTTCATTGAAGAAATCAGTCCACTTCCGGGAAAATGTTTCCATGTGAAAGAGCACAAAATTTGGAGCATTTTTTGTTTTTACGGCGCTATTTGAAAATCTAACCGTAAAAAGTTACGAGCGAAACAAAAAATTTTTCAAACGAGTTTGAACATTGAGACGAAAACCCTGATCCAAGGTTTTCGTTTCAATAACCCAAAACATTGTTCAAATTCAATAATTTTTGTGTCATTTTATTCGTCTCGCCGAGTTATAAAAAATGCTATATTTATTTTTTTAAATTTTCAAGGATTTTGAATTTAAATCGTTTCAATAAACAATCTGATTGATCTACAAGCTCTTCGTTTCAATGTTCAAACTCGTTGAAAATCTTTTTGTTTTGCTCATAACTTTTTACGGTTAGATTGTCAAGTAGTGCGGTAAAAGCAAAACATGCTGCAAATGTTATGCTCTTTCACGTGACCATCAATTCCCCAAAAATGGACTTGTGCTTTAAAGGACCAGTCCAGTGGGAAAAAAGTTGCCAATTTTCGTTGATATTCGGAAAGTTCATGAAAAATGGAGCATTTTTTGTTTTTACAGCATGTTCTGAATCGTTGTCGTTTTTGAGATAATTGCATCTGAAATTTTGAATTTGCGTTCATATTTTCGTTGTAATACACAAGCTTGTTTGAAGTTTCAAAAAATTCAAAAAAGTTTGTGTATTACAACGAAGAGCTTGTACACAAATTCAAATTTCAAATGCAATTATTTCGAGAACTACAACGATTCAGAACATGCCGTAAAACAAAAAATGCTCCATTTTTCACGATCTTTTCGAAAAATTGGCAACTTTTTCCCCACTGGACTGCACCTGTAAACCCTTACCTAAACGCCAAATTATTATTCGGTATTTGAAACGGCGCAACACTCGTGCTCATAGAAAAAGTCGGCCCAATCGACGTCAATGATGTCATCGTAGCTCCACTTGAAATCCCAGCGGCCGCCAAAATCTGTGGAACATAGTCATTGGTATTGGGGGTCATCGGTTGACGGGATCTCTCGAAAAATGGCTGGCCATTTTGTACGGTGTTTTGGGCGTCCATGTACGAGTTTCGAGTGGTTATAGGATTGGGGGTTGTCCGCACTGGCTCGTAGATGGCTTGAGAATATAAAGGTTGAGCTTGCGAGAAGAGAGGTTGGACGGCGACCGAGAAAAGTGGCTGAGTTGCGAGGTTGGGGTTGGTTGGTGGAACGCTTGAAGATTGTCGTGAAGGTTGGGGGCTAAAAAATTTGCGGGTTGTGTATGTTCAGTCTAGAAGTAGAACAAGATTGTCATAGAGCAGGGGGTGACCAACATGGGGCACAAACGTTGATTTTACTGAAGAAATTTCGGAGCTACTACATAATAGGGGGGGGGTGCGATTTTTCGCTTCAATACACAGACCTTCCCTGAATCAGGGAAGCGTTTTTTCGCTTCGAAATTATCAAATTCAGATTCCCCGCATGCTTTACCCCGAGAGGGGTCATTTCTAGAAAAAAATTTTTGAGTGGCATCCCTCCCCCCTCCTATTGTGTTAGTAGTAGCTCCAAAACTCGATTTTTTTCTAACATACCTCATCGTCGGCTCACTCGAATATCGCTGCCTTGGCTGATTACTATAGTTCACCAACATATGCGCTGCATCGTATTCTCTGCTCGAATATGACGACTGCATTTGAGAATTTTGAGCTTGCTGTTGTTGTTGCTGCTGCTGCCTTTGTTGTTGTCTCTGTGAAGGTGGCATAGGGGTGGTGGGACTTTCCATGGTATCCATACCATAGCCGTCATCCTGGCTTTGAAAATCGGGAAATTGATACTCTAGAAGATAATATTTTGTGTTATAACATCAAAAAAATATCAAAATATATACCACTCATAAGGATCTCTTCAATACTGGGTTGCAGGGAGAGCAAACCAGGCTGCATAATATCAGCATTGCCACATTGCATACTTTCTTTGGGGTTGGGAAATAAAAATGGTTCATTCAAGCTTCTGAATAACTCATCTAAATTTTTCGAATATAGTAAAATCTTGTTAATTGACCACCCCGCCCCCTGCGAATTCGTTAATTGGCCACCTAGAGTAGAAAGCTTAGATTATCCAAAATTGGGCAGGTGGATGCCAGTTACAAAAAAAATTTACAAGGCCAAATTCTGTGGGAAGGAGTTAAGCGACTTTTTTACAGGGCGCAGTTACAGGGAGGTGTTACTGGGGTGCAGTTACAGGGACGCAGAGAGACACTCTTCAGTTACATACATGAATAGTATACGACGCAGTTACAGGAAGCATTTACAACTACGTGCTTACAGATAGAGTTGTGCATTTGACGTCAAATGCACAACTCTATCTGTAAGCACGTAGTTGTAAATGCTTCCTGTAACTGCGTCCCTGTAACTGCGTCCCTCTAACTACGTCCCTGTAACTGTGTCCCTGTAACTGCGTCCCTCTAACTACCTCCCTGTAACTGCACCCCAGTAACACTTCCCTGTAACTGTACCCTGTAAAAAAGTCGCTGTAACTCCTTCTCACAGAATTTGGCCTCATAAAATTTTTTTGCAACTGGCATCCACCTGTCCAAAATTATTGCTGAATGAATTAGTGGCGAGAATCAATGCGAACATTGAATTACAAATATCTATTTAAAGCACTCTATTTGTTCACAAGGTCATAGGATCATGTGAAATAAGTGCGATCATAATTGTTTTATACATGCGGGTTTTGTGAAGGAAGTAGATAAATTATAATTTTTTATCATCTTTATCCGAATTTTAGTCCCAAGATGCAGATGAAGAAGATGCTAATGAACAAGAGACTGTGAACGATGAACTTATTAAAGTGTGGCAAGAGCTCATGATTAGAGACTGAACTGATGGATCAGAACTGCTCGATTATTTAGAAGTCGGTGCTGAGGCTGCTCGTCAGCTGATGTAAGCAGAGGTTTACGACGTTAGCTGAGTCGTAATGCATTACAACTCGTTGTAAAGCGATTTGCTTTGAGTTATTGAAACGAAAACTCTGATTCAGGGTTTTCGCTTTAATAACCCAAAAATTTTCAAATTGAATCAATTTGGTGTCGTTTTGTTCGTCTCATTTAGTTATAGGAAACTGTTACAATGTTCACTTGATGAAAATGTTAAAAAAATCGATTAAAAAATTCAAAAAAGTATGTGTATTACAACGAAAACATGAACATAATGGTCAAATCCCTGAATCAATAAAAATCTATATATTGAGAAGAAAATAAAATTCAAAATCCTTGAAGATTTAGAAAAAAAGAAGAAATGCAGCATTGTTTATAACTCGACAAGACGAATAAAATAATATTAAAATTATCCAATTTGAAAATTGGTTATTGAAACGAAAACATTTAAATTTTTTGAAAAAATCTTCAGCCAATTTTAAGCGGAGGGAGATTGCTTTTTTACAACTGTTTATGATTGATTGATTCTTGTATGATGAAAAAAAATAAATTCGTTACCAGTAAATTCGTTATCAAATTCATCAAAATCATAATCACAACCAATCGGCTTCGGCGTTTGACTCTGTGTTGGCTGAAACCACGGAACCATTTGATGAGTATCATTTGGATTACAGCCGCAGCTGTTTTCCTAAATGCCAAAAACAATTTACAAGGTGCTCAAAAACCGTGAATTTTGCGATTTTTGCGTATTTTTTTTCAAATTTTTCAGTTTTTCCATTCCCTGAATCAGGGTCAAAATATTCACTAATATAGAGGGTGAGTAAAAAAGTGTGAATTTTTGTGATTTTTGAGGCCCGAAAAAATTTTTTACTAAAAATGACACATATAGGGGTAATTTAATTTTAAGCCTAAGCCATAAAATTGAAAAAATCACAAATTTTCATTTTTCAAATTATCCCTTACTCTCTTTCTACAGCACATTTTAGTCCTCTTTTTCACATGAGCTCTGTTAAATCCCCTCCATTTTTTATATTGTGCACAAACTCCCTCCATCCGGCGTTTCCAATACATCCCTTCTAGAACGGTACCCTAAATTTTTGAAGAGTTAAGCAAAAAGTAAAATAGTGAAACCTCGAGTTTTGAATGGGTGTTATCATCATCTGGAACGGAAAAATAGCAAAATGGTGTCTTCTTCTTTCGATCCGGTTTTCTGACTAAAATCTTGGATTAAAGGACGAGTCGACTCGGATAAAAGTTGCCATAATTTATATTTTTTCAGAAAGTTCATGAAAAATCGAGCATGTTTTGTTTTTATGGCACCCTTTGAATCGTTGTAGTTTTTGAGATAATTGCATTTGAAGTTAGCAATTTGTGAAATCTGTGTATTACAACGAAAACATATGTAAATATTTCAGTTACATATTTTCGTTGTAATACACAGATTCAAAAATTGCCAGCTTCAAACGCAATTTTCTCAAAAACTATAACGATTTAGAACATGCAGTAAGAACAAAAAATGCTCCATTTTTCATGAACTTTCTGAATATAACAAAAAGGGACAACTTTTTTTTTCTGCTCTGACTGGTAATTTTGACCCTTGCCACAACTTTTTCGACCGTGTCTTGGGGTATTTTGAAAAATGTGGTGCCCAAAAATTTAAAAAATGCTAAATCCTACTTACATTCCATATAAAAAGCCCTCCATATAACATTATTCAGCCTAATCCTATGTTTCCACTGCAATTTTAACCCCTTGAAATCCTTCCATTTAGGTGTTGTCATCTTCATATAGGCTATCCGGATGCATTTATTCAGCTTGTTCAGTGAAACATCAATAGCTATAGATTGAGTTTTCTGGGGCCCGAATTTGTAGAAAGTAACAGGTTTTTCATCGGTGTCTGGTCGGCCTTTTTCAACCAGTGGGGATTTGTCCGTGTTGTCATCAATGTCAACGACATCAACCTAGAATTTGAAGTTTTTTGTAATGCCTAGCATTCTAGAGAGACATCCGAAGAGACGTTACTACTAGGCAAAATCTTTTGGCTTCAAGCGGGGTTTGAACCAGCCTTGAGGGGCGCCTGAGACAAGCACAGTAACACCGAACCATGGAACCCTTTGAGTATATATATTCAGTGACCACCATGGTGTAGTGGTCCGATGCTCTGCCAAGAAGTTCGGCATCAGGGTTGTAGTTCCGTTCCGGTTCCGTTAAATTCCGGCGTTTTTCTCGGTTCCGGGTCCGTACTCGACGATCCTGGTTCCGGCAATTGAACCTGTTCCGCTACAACCCTGAGATCAGGGCTGTAGTTCCGTTCCGATTCCGTTAAATTTCGGCCTTTTTCTCGGTTCTAGTTCCGTTCCGGTTCCGTACTAGGCGATTCCGGTTCCGGCCATTGAACCTGTTCCGCTACAGCCCTGTTCGACATCACTGGCTACTAACAAGGGTTCGGTTCCACCTTGAGTCCAAAAGATTTTGTCGGGGAATCGATAAGGGGCAGAAAATCTAGATTAAAAATCTTTAAAAAATTACTTCAACATCTTCGTCATCCTCTTCCGGAGCAATTTCCGAATGAGGATTCGAAGTCATAAAATGCCCACTGTGAATCGGCTCAGACATTTTGCGAGGAATTTTTGCAGAAATTTTTTCAAGAATTTTTCCACCAATTAAAATGAAACAAATCAGCACATAATATAGCCAAAATACTACTTTTTTTCTAAAATTTTTTAATACATGTCAGTGAGCTTACGCCAATTATTTTCAAGTCGAGCACGTGAGAGCCAATTTTTTCGCACTGTGTGCGCTTGAAATTTGATCTACGTGCATAGCAAAGAAAGACAAAAGAGTCAATTTTTTTTTCTCTAGCCTTTGTCGCCAATTTCACATGGCATTGGAAACAATCGTGTTGGTGTTCAACGTGGGTTTGAATTACTAATAAAGATGTGCATAAGACAATAAGAGGACGTAAAAAAAGGATGGATTGGCAAAATTTTGCATTCATTATTAATGCTCAAGGGAAATTTTAAATGAGGGATTGTAAAAGTGAAAACAATTGAAACAGACGAAAAAGGAGCTAAAAGAAACAGTCCCACTCGAACAAACACTCTATGTAAAAATTATTCGAAAAATGGAGCACTTTTTGTTTTTATGGGATGTTCTAAATCGTTGTAGTTTTCGAGATAATTGCGTTTGAAATTCGAATTTGCATTCATGTTTTCGTTGTAATACACAAACTTTTTTGAAATTTTTAATCGATTTTTTAAACTTTCATAACACGAACATTGTAGCAATTTTTATTGCTAAATGAGACGAACAAAATGATACCAAAATTATCCAATTTGAAAAATGTTTTGGGTTATTGAAACAAAAACATGAATCAGAATTTTCGTTTCAATAACCCAAAACAGTGTTCAAAATGAATAATTTTGATATCATTTGGTTCGTCTCATTTAGCAATAAAAATTGCTACAGTGTTCATTTTATGAAAATTGAAAAAATCGATGCAAAAATCGATTTTTCCGCAAAACATTCAAAAAAGTTTGTGTATTACAACGAAGAGCTTGTACACAAATTGAAAATTTCAAACGCAATTATCTCGAAAACTACAACGATTCAGAATTTACCGTAAAAATAAAAAATGCTCCATTTTTCATCAACTTTCCGAATAGATAATTTTTACGTAGAGTTTTTTCCGAATCAAAATTTTGCTAGCCCATAGATAAGTGGTTAGGACGCCAGATGTCCATCTTGAAGGGGTAAGTTCGATCTCGTTCCGAGCGATTTCTTTTTGCATCATTTAAAATCGATGAAAATTTTTGCATAAGAAAAAGCGCTTTCCAGATTCAGAGAAGGCGTATTGTGTATTAAAGCGAAAAGTTGCAAAAATACGATTTTTGCCTAAAAACGAATTTTCGCGTCGATATACAGCTTTTCTTGAATCCGAGGAATTTTATAAATGTCAAATTCGGATTCCCCGCACATTTTTATGGTCCTTTGTAGGCAAAAATCGCATTTTTCGACTTTTCGATTCAATACACAATACGTCTACCCTGAATCAAGGAACCATTTTTTCGTTTCGAAAATGTTAAATTCGGATTCCCCGCATATTTTTACCCCTAGAAGGGTCATTTTCAAAAAAAATTTTCGAAAAATTTTTCACGTGGGTGCCCCTTATCGTGTAATAGCTCTTAATTTTGAATAATGCAAAAAGAAAGCGGTCCAAGCGGAATCGAACCCACCCCTTCAATGCGAGAGTCTGGCGTTCTAATCACTTGACTATGGGCTTCAAAATTTTGAACCTGGAAACAAAACTGTAACTTGGGTAAGTTCTTTTTTTCTCTTCTCGATAAATGCGGAAACCGTATTAAAGCGAAAAGTCACAAAAATGTGGAGCGTAAAAAAGTTCCCCTCTGATCCTGATTCAGGGAAAAATAGTTTTGAAGCAAAAATGGTCATTTTTGTTTTTCGCATTTTTCTATACCACGCGAGTATACTAAAAACAGAAACAAAATTTATGAGTCAATTAAAACGAGGGAAAAAAATTGCCGTCCAATCAACTTTTTGTATCTCGTTCTCTCTTTCTTTTGTTCTCTTTCTGCTACTTTTGAAGGTTCTTTGGTAAGATAAGAAGTTCAAACAGAATAAAAAATCGTACGATATTTGCATGATATTTCGAAATACAGGGTGGGCAAAAAAATGGTTTTTTATTTTTTGGATTTTTCTAAAAATGAGCCTTCTAGGGGTCATTTTATGCGGGGGAATCGATTCGCGCGCATTCTCTGAGCGTGAAAACGCTTCCCCTGACCCTGATTCAGGGAAAAATGGTTTTGAAGCAAAATCAAGGGAGCATTTTCATGCTTCGAAAGTGTGCGCAATCGATTCTTCACATAAAATTATCCCAGAAGGATAATTTTCATCGAAAAATAGAAAATTTGTAAATTTCGTGTCAATATACTCGCTCCATTCTCTGAACCAGGGAAGCATTTTCATGCTTCGAAAGTGCCCGCAATCGATTCCCCGCATAAAATTACCCCTAGGAGGCTCATTCTCCGAGAAATATAGGAGGTTTTTCCAATTTTCGTGTCAATACACCCATTCCATTCCCTGAATCAGGTAAGCATTTTCCTGCTTCGAAAGTGCGCGCAATCGATTCCCCACATAAAATTACCCTTATAGGAGTCATTTTTAGAAAAATAAATTTTCCCAAAAAATAAAAAAACCACTTTTTCTACCCACCTTGTAAAAAAAAATCAAAAGATCTTTGGCATGCAAAATAACTAATTGACGAATTTTTTTACTACAAAGTACAATTTTTTTCAATAAAACCGGAAGAAAAGTAATGTTCAAATTGTCACATGATCAATAAAAATTTTCAGCAACAGAAAAATCGGCTCCAACACGGCGACGTCATGTAACTCCAAAAATTGATCAAAAACTACAGGCTTATACTTTGTGTTTGTGTTCGAAAATGAGTTCTAGATTGTTGTGCATAAAAAAGTGAGCAAAACTCTCGACTGTTGGTCAAAATGTTTGGTTTCGTCACCGCTTCTCAAACATGGAAAAATTGGTCCCCCTTGGATATTGGATATTAAAAACGTGAGAAATTTCAAAAAATGAAAAATTCAATTTTTAATATATTTTCTACTTTTTCAAAATTTCACACGTGTCAATTAAAAAGAAATTGTTCAATTGTGCTTACAAATCGGGAATTGAGGAACAAGCAGTGGCATATCCAGACCCTCAGGAATGGTGAGGAGTCAGTAGCGACGCTACAGGAGGGGGTCCGCAGGATCAGTGGACTCTAGTGATGCCACGAAATCACGATTTCGAAATTTCGGATATCGACACCAAAATTCGATTTTGATACAAAACAAAATTTGAAAAAAAAAATCAATTCTTCATCCAATCTAATGTAATGCCGAGCATTCTAGAGAACCGGCTACATCGGACCTTGTGCCCCCTATAAGCTGGATTGAGAGAACTGTTAACAGTTCTGGTCATACATGGGCAAGAGGGGGAATTTTTGAGGCCAAAATTCGATTTTTGGCTAAATTTCAATTTTTTGGTAAAAATTTCGGTGATCAGTAGACCCCCTCCCTGAATCAGGGTCACGTATCGAGAATGCATGCAATCAATTCCCCGCATAAAATTACCCCTTATATGGGTCATTTTAGGAAAACAATTTTGAGTCCAAAGATCATGTAAAAATTCCGCAAATTTTTTGAACAATTAGGTGATAAGGTTAGTTTCAAAAGAAAGAAGATTCTACACAAATTTTTAATTTCCTTTAACGATTAAAAGTTTTTAACCAGATGACATTGCTTATTCTTGTTGAAACAATAGCCTACGATTTAACTATTGTTAGAAAAAATTGCAAAAAAAGCTATTACACAATAAGGAGAGGGTGAAAAATTTTTAAAATTTTTTCTAGAAATGACCCTTCTAGAGGTAAAAGCATGCGGGGAATCCGAATTTGATATTTTCGAAGCGAAAAAACACTTTTCTTATTCAGAAAAGACTTGTGTATTGAAGCGAAAAGTAGAAAAATCGCATTTTTGAGACTTTTCGCTTCAATACACAAGCTTTCCTTGAATCAGGGAAGCATTTTTTCGCTTCGTAAATGTCAAATTCGGGTTCCTCGCATGATTGAAAAAGTTTATATAAAAATAGAGGAGCAATGGCTTTCTTAAAGGGGAGTCTTGTTTTGTCCTCATTAATTTTGAAAAGTTTTTTTCGGGCCCAAAAATCATAAAATGCACGATTTTTGGTAAAAATTCGATTTTGAAGGCCCAAATTCCCTAGGCTTAAGCCTAAACCTAAGCCTAAACCTAGGCTTAAGCCTAAGCTTAAGTCTAAACTTTAAGTCTAAACAAAAATTCGATTTTTTGACCAATATTCGATTTTTGGCGAAATTTCAATTTTTGTAAAAATTCGATTTTTTAGGCTAAAATTCATTTTTTTCATGATTGAAAATTTTTTATATAAAAAAAGAGGACCAATGGCTTTCTTAAAACGGTATCTTGTTTTGTCATCAATAATTTTGAAAAGTTATTCAAAAAATGACCAAAAATTTCTCCAAAAAGTGCATATTAATTACCTTAATTACCGACAAAAAGTTAAACAAATTAACAGGAATTAACAACCCAAATAAAAACTAAATGAACGAAATCGGTGAAAATAATTCTCTCGCCCGTCCGCGTGTTGGGAGAACCGGAGCATGTTGTCGACGGGGTGCTGTTCAACTGAACAGCAGGCGCAGGATCACGTGGTGTGTAATGAAGAACGATAAACGAACCGTGCACATCGGTGCACACGCCAATCTGCACTCTCCGAAAATGCTTCGTTCTATTCAACCACGCACTATCAGCAACCAATAAGACCAATCGGGACACGCTATCGCCCAAATCAATTTGGCCCTCGATCAGTGCACAGCAGTGTGTGTGTCTCTTCTTTTTTGTTTGATGTTTTAGGCAGGCTACCTATCAGTCTCCCAAAGGCGAAGGTAATCAACGTTGTGTTGCAGAATAGAATAGTTTAATGGGCTCTAGTGGAAGTTTTTGTTCGATTCAAGGGCAACGATATGTGTTTAACAATCGAATTAAGTCTTTTATTTAATAGCACATGGCGCATGTGAACCAACATGTGACCACATGTGTCCCTCATGTGACACAAGTTTTATCAACGGCGGTAGATTGTTGGGATGCCATGTATAGATAAAAAAGGAGTTAAAATTTACAAAGCCGAGATAAAACATCAAACTCAGCATTCTTAATGAAGAAGAATTAAGGGTACAAGAATTAAGGGAGCTACTTATACCCCACATAGATTGACAAAGTGTGACTGAAATGGGGTTCAGTGAAAAACATGAAAAAAAGGAGTCAACTTAGTGTAATAACTAACACATTTACAAAGGAGTTTTTGACCTTTTAGAGAAATGTTTTCTATTTAGTCGAAAAAGGAAAAAATCGTCAAGATAAATTTTTAATCGAATTTTGATCAAAGTCAAATTTTGATCAAAAATCGAATTTTGGCCTAAAAACTCGAATTTTTTTACCAAAAATTGAAATTTGATCATAAATCCAGTTTTGGCTAAAAATCGAATTTTTTTCAAAAATTGAAATTTGGCCAAAAATCGAATATTCACCTAGAAAATCGATTTTTGGCCAAAAAATGAATATTGGCCAAAAAATCGAATATTGACCTAGAAAATCGAATTTTTACCAAAAAACCGAATTTTGAGAGCTCGTCTACATGGGGGAGGGGCCACCTACGTGCGGGCCACCTACGTTGCGGTAGAAACATAATTTTTCAAGGACGATGGTCAAGGATGCATTTTGAAGCTTCGGGGATGCGCTGAATTAATTTTTCGCATAAAATAACCCTTAGAACGATGATTTTAGAAGAAAAATCCAAAATTCTCACATTTTCGCTTCAATACACACAACTATTTCCCTGAACCAGGGTCAAGAAAGCATTTTCACGCTTCGGGAATGCGCGCAATCGATTTTTCGCCTAGAAATTACCCCTAAAAAGTCGGTTTTTAGAAGAAAATTGGAAAAAAATTTTCTCGCTAAAATTCAGTTCTACCCTGATTTTCAGAGTCAAGCTTAATTTTTCATGCTCCGTAAATGCACGCAATCGATTTTTCGCCTAGAAATTACCCTAACAAGTCGGTTTTTAGAAGTAAATCGGAAAAAAAATTTTTTGAAAAAAATCACGTAGGTGGCCTCCCCCATGTAGACGAGCTCCGAATTTTGGCCTAGAAAATCGAATTTTTACCAAAAATTGAAATTTGACCAAAAATCGAATTTTGGCCTAAAAAATCGAATTTGTTTTCCATTTTTTAGTCGAAAATGAAAAAAATAGTCTAGATAAACTTTTATTCGATTTCTCGCGAACATTTTGAGACCAAAAACACGAAAAATGATAGAAAAAAAATAAAAAAGTTCAAACATTTTTAAGTCAAAATTGATCAAAAATCGAATTTTTGACCCCTTTAATAATTTTTTCAGGGAAAGTGATGTTCTACAAAGTTGTTCTTCATAAAATTTCGCGTTGAAATGACCCCTTGATGATGGTTTTTTGATTTCAAGAAAAAAAAGTTATGGCCATTTTACGAAATTTTCTCAGATCCTTCGTGCTCCGGTCGATTCGACCCTTTTCTGCGGTTGAAATAAAAAAATTCTCCGGATTCGAGTTTTCCATGCCGAAAAATCCCCGCGTATGAAAAATCAGTCGATTTGGAGAACTTTTTGAAAATTCGAATTTTTTCAATTTTCCCCTTGGTCCCCATTTTTTCTCAAAAATGACCCTATTAGGGGTAATTTTATACGGGGAATCGATTGCGCACATTTTCAAAGCATGAAAAAGTTATCTTGACCCTGATTCAGGGTGTAGGGGCGACAAAGGAAATTTTATTAGGGTAATTTTATGCGGGAAATACGTTGGCGATGTTATTCTTGCGTAAAAACGCTTCTTGCATTTTTTAGAAAATCGAATTTTTGCATATTAGCTTTTTCGAAATATGTACTTTCTTTGTTGATTTCCTAAAAAATGAGCGCTTTTTTACGCAAAAATAACATCGCCAACGTGTTTCCCGCATAAAATTTCCCCTAATAATTTGAAATTTTTGAGAAAATTTCGAAAAATAAAAATTTTTTTCTATTTTAGACCACATTCAATGTAAGAGTAGAAGAGCCGAAGGTAGCTCCAAATTAAGCAACCGGAACACGTACATTTAAGCAAGCATTGGCCGAGGAAAACATTGTTTGTTCCACGCTCTCACATGTTTAAATAAGCCCAGAACATTTACACTGAAGGGAGATATTACAATGGGAAAATTGTTTTCATGTCTGTAACAAAAAGTGCAAGAAGGAAGAAAAATTTTTTTGTTTCGACAATCAAATAAAAAAGGGACCACGTGGATCAAAAACAAGAGTCACACTTTACAGTTTTGATATCGGTGAGTTTGATTCCAATTGTGTTGTGCTAACACACTAACACAACACACACCTGTGTGTTAGAGTGTTACAGAGAGTAAGATTTAGGTACTAATCTCTAAAAAATTTTTTTTGCCAAAACAGCCTATATAGGGATAAAATCATGCGAAAAATCGATTGTGCGCATTCCCGAAGCGTGAAAATGCTTCCTTGACCCTGATTCAGAGAAAATATAGATTTGTTCGACCTTTTTATACTAGTACTTGGTTTGAAAAGACGTTTCTCCATCAACAAGCCTCGGTGGTGCAGTGACAAATCAGTGGCTTACTGGTAACAATATCGCGGGTTCGAATGGAGGCAAATTTTTTGCGCAAAGAAAAATTTTTTTGAGCTATGGGGTCATCAAGTTGCAAAATTTTTCGACTTTTACTTTGTGCAAAAGATTTTGGCTCCAAGCGGAATTCGAACCCGCGACCTTGTGACCACTAAGCCGCTCTTTGTCACTGCACCACCGAGGCTTGACGATTTTTTTCGCGTTAAAAATATTTTTTTCATGCACCTACAGGTAGCCCTGTAGGTAGCCTCCTGTTTGGAATAAATTTCTTTTTGAAAAGATTTCCCTGATCCCCTAAAAATTTTTCTAACTTTTGCTCCATTTTTGTAAAAGAAGTTTTTTTGCCCTAGTGGGATCGAACCTGCGGGCTCAATGTTGCTTAACGTGTCAGATCGGAAGGGCGGTGTCTTGGACCACTTGGCCATCGCTCCCAGACTTTTTTCCCATTAGCGACGGAAACGGACTGTAGCGAATTTGATGTTATTTTTAGATGAAAAATTTTTTTTCTCCGGCATACCTTTCTTTAATTGATATTGATTAATGTTTGAATTTTAAGTAAAAAGAAAATGGTCCACTAGTTTTCAATTTTCATCGGTGAACCTTTACCAGGGTTATACCAATAATTTAAGTGTGAAGTTTTCACATCAGAGGAATAAAACTGCACTAGTCTTTTACTTGTTGCTGATTAATATTGTCATCTTTGTGCATCTTTTTGTTCTCATTATTTTTATTGTAAACTTCGCCAGTCCTTTTTTGATTCAATAAAACTAGTTGATCATTGGGATGGATAGTTGGCCTATACTTGTGATCTTTTCTTTATTAATATCTTTTGAGACGTTTTTTATTACTGATGGTATGTGTGTTTAATTATATAACATATGATATTAATATATTTTGGGTTGTTCGGAAAGTTTCTCATCCGTCTTTATTCTACTAAATCTCGTCCTAGAAATCCGTTTTCGACAAAAAAATGTTCGCAAAAGTGAATGTTGAATACGATGCAAGCAGTCTTTTTGAGGATAAGCCATGTTTTCGTGTCAATATCCAGACTTTCAAAAAATTGAGCTTATTGGTAAAAAAATCGAATTTTTACCAAAAATCAAATTTTTATCAGAAATTGAAATTTGGCCAAAAATTGAAACTTGGCCTAAAAAATCAAATTTTTGTCAAAAATCGAATTTTTTACCAAAAATTAAAATTTGGCCAAAAATTCTTAGTTTTTCTATGGCTGAACAAGAATCTGCCGTTCTTTTTCGTCCCAGCCCCCTCGGGATTTTAGTCAAAAATAGCTTCCAAAAAACAGGCCCGTTTGGGGTATTCCCCTCGTAGGGGTACCTTTCAGTGGTCAAAATCAAAAAATTCCTTTAGATTTGAGTTCCCCATGCCGAAAAACTCCCAAGTACAAAAAAATCAGCCGACTTGGAGAACTTTTTGAAATTTCGAATTTTGGAACTAGTGTCGATTAAGCATGGGCGTGAATTTTTTCGACAAATTTTTTTCACTTTCTCTGGAAATGACTCCTTTAGGGGTAATTTTATGCGGGGAATTCGAATTTCACATTCCCGAAGCATGAAAACCTTTCCATGAAGGGCGAGTTTCTTAAAAAAGCCGTAATGCGCACATTAGACATTAATGCGCACATTAGACATTAATGCACGCATTAATGTAAACATTGGACATTGAATGTCTATAATGGGCATTGAATGCGTACTGAATGCACATTGGAAACAAAATTGGACATTGAATGCGCATTGGAACCGAACATTGGACAACGAATTGGCGCTTCTTTTTGCGCATTGTTCAAAATCTGTTTAATAAATAGGCTTTTCCTATCAGCTGCAGTTTCGAAACCTTTGCAAGTGATGTTTTGGTTGCCATAATCCAGGGCACATTAGCCGTAGATCTGAACAAAGCTTCTACCATGACTAAAAAGTTAACAACTCTTATTACCCATATCGGCTGGGAATGCTACAACACTATCAAATAAAGTCACATTTATTGCTTGGCAAACTTGTCTCAAAGTTTTTGATAGAGTGGATTTTGTAGGACCGTTGATATCACTTATTAGCTCATAAAAAGCGTTTGTGGCAAAAAATCTAAAAAGTTGATGGAAAGTAAATAAAATTTTAAACCTTAAAGACACTATCGTTTTTCTCTAGGTGTAAGAGCATGACCTCGACTTGTTGGACTAGTTAGCAGAGGGCTTATGAGATTTTCAAGGTTAGAAACTGTGTTCTGGTTAACCGGAATTTTTGTGCAAAATTTTTAGCGTCAAAATCTCTTTGAATATAGGTCCTGGTGTTAACATCAACATCTTTGTCGTTCTCGTCCAAAATTTCTTCCAAGATGATCAAATCCATTGAAAAATGTAAAAAAATTCAAATCGAACAAATTTCGAAACTGCAGCTGAAGGAAAAGCCTATTTATTAAACAGATTTTGAACAATGCGCAAAAAGAAGGCACTTTATCTACTTTATCCAAGATTTTTTCAAAAGCTTTTTTCTCGGTGAGGAAAATTCCAAATTGAATAATTTTTTAAATATTTTTTTACAC